>JAUMHI010000058.1:3525345-3539933 GCA_032359435.1 Enteromius unitaeniatus | reverse complement strand
GGGAACGGTGCCTTGCTCAAGGGTCTCACCTCAGTCGTGGTATTGAAGGTGGAGAGAGCGTTGGTTATTCACTAACCAATGAATAACCAATTTTGTGATTGGATAAATGACAAACAACAAGCATTACTCTACTTAGTAAGTAGCAGGTTCCTTTAATAAGAAAACGAAAATTTTTCGAAATTGCGCAAAGACTGCAGCTGTGCACAGGAAGTATACGGAAGCCAGAGACAGCGAATGCATCTATTTCTCACATAAATAAATTGTTTTGCCTCAAAAGGAATATAAATATTTTTCAAATCAATTATGACGGTAGTTGTATCTGCCTGCTATATCTTGTGTTTTATTGACGCTGGTAGGTTTAGGGGAAGGGGTTGGGTTACTTGTAAATAATACAATTTAAATAAAATTGTTTTTTACGTTGAAATATCACACCCCTACATATATACGATAATGTCATTGTTTTTACCCAATGTATCTTTTAATTATGACGATAGAAAAAAGGCGCTAAGGGTTTCCTAATTAAAACAAGGAGGACCGTTCATCAAGGCTCCATTTACTTGACCAAAAATACAAGAAAAAAATTATTGTGAAATATTATTGTAACGCTGCTTGGATAAGACGAGGCAAACAACAGAAAAGGATCTATCTGTGGGAGTTTAGTGAGATTTAAGTAATCCAACACGGGTACGTCCAGGAACAGAGACAATGGCAGGAAGCAACCATTACAGATATTTAACTACTGACAAAAATAAAAAAACAAGACTGGCATTATACTGAGGGCTGAATCAATAAACTAGTTAGTAACCAGGGTAACTAACGGGAAATGGGTGTGTCTGAATGAGTGTCCATGACAACTAATGAACAGAGTGGCAGAGAAACAGACGAGGGACGAGGCAACTACAAAGTTTCTAGACACAAACATGAAAAACACGAGCAGGGATCATAACATAGCCCTCTGTCAAAGGAGCAGCCTCCAGATGCTCCACAGACAATTCGGTCCAGAAGAGAGAAGAAGCAGAGGCTGAATAGGGAAAGGATGATGGACTGGGCCCATGGAGTGGACAGAGAATTAGTGCCAGCAGAGCACCAGACCAAGGTGGTTCTAAAAAGCACCAGGGAGCAGCAGGCAAAACTGGAACAGAAAACAAAGAGAGGTTAATAATGGTCTCAGTGACCATCACAAAGCTGGTAGAGATGGTCTCCATAGCTGTGACTGGACAGGCAAATTCTTCATAGACAGTTTCCTTAGCTTTGGCAGGACAGACATCAGGTTCATATGCCGATGCCACCGCCTTGATAGATTCCACAATGGGAGTTGTCTCCACAGGAGGAGCTAGAGCAGGCCTAGTTGACTTGAGAAGATCTAGAGAGGGCATCGCCTCTTCGGAGGAACTGGCTTTGAAGTAAACTCATTGGCTGGGGTAAGGTCAGGTGTGGATTCCTGGACCAGCACTCCTAGATGTGACTCTGGAACTGGATCCACTGAAACCTGGGACAGCACTCCTGGAACTGACTGGGGAACTGGATCCACTGAAACCTGGGACAGCACTCCTGGAGGTGACTCTGAAAGAGCAGCCATCTTAAGAAAAGGCTCAGAGCGGGAAAATTCAGGAAACACAGGAGTGTTGACCCTATCAACTCGACATAGTGAAGATGTTGGTAAATCAAATTCCCTGGCCATCGGAGCTTGATACATTTCGTCTTTCTCCTCCACTGTAAAAGGCAATCCGCAAAAAAAGTGGCTAGGGTGCAACTAGAATCTTCCTCATGGAGGTTTATACTAATGTCGGGATCAAGTCCACTCCAAAAACAGTCCTTTATCAGAGCCTCTTCACTAGGCACTAGGTGGCAATACAAAAGAAATTCCTCCACATAGCATTCGATGGATTGGCCATTCTGAAGAATGGAGCAGAGCACCCTCATGGGGTTGACACTCATGTCCTGCTTGGACAAAATGAGGCAAACACAGGAAAGGATCTATCTGCAGGAGTTTAGTAAGATTTAAGTAATCCAACACAGGTACGTCCAGGAACAGAGACAATGACAGGAAACAACAATTACAGACATCTAACTACCGACGAATTCAAAGAAAACAAGAATCGATAAACTAGTTAGTAACCAGGGTAACTAACGGGGAAATGGGCATGTCTGAATGAGTGTCCATGACAATCAATGAACCGAGTGGCAGAGAAACACTAGAGACACAACTACAAAATAACAGTTTCTAGACACAAACATGAAAAACACGAGCAGGGATCATAACAATTATTGCGGTGTAAAATAACGATTTTCTATTTTAGTATACATTAAAATCAGCTTTATTCCTGTGATGCACAGCTGAATTTTCAGCATCATTACTCCAGTCTTCATTGTCACATGATCCTTCAGAAATCTGTCTAATATACTGATTTATTATCAGTGCTAGAAACTGTTGTGCAGCTTAACATTTTTTTGGAACCTGTGATATTGTTTTAGAATTCTAAAATAAAACTCAAAAAAGAAGAGCATTTATTTTAAATGTATATTCTTTCTAATAATATAGACTACCATTCAAAAGTTTGGGGTAGGTAATTTTCTTTTCTTTTTTAGAAAGAAATTAAAACTTTTATACAGCTAAGATGTGTTAAATTGATGATAAGTGATAAGGCAAAGATTTATATTTTTAATAAAAGTTTAATATAACTTTTTATTTATTCAAGATTCCTGAAAAAAGTATTGCAGTTTCCAAAAAAAAAAATGCTATCACAACTTTGCCAACATTGATAATTCTAATAATAAATCAGCATATTTCAATCATTTCTGAAGGAAAAAAAAATCATAACTCATATCATATCAAAATCATATTACTATTTATCCCCTGTATTTTTGATCAAATAAATGCACTCTTCATGAACATAAGAAACATCTTTAAAGAATTTGACTGGTATTGTGTGTGTTTATATATATATATATATATATATAATTTAACAATCACAGCTGCATCTCACTTTTTGAGTGAAGTTCTGAGCACAATGGCAGTGGAAGGTGCTGAAGGATCCAAAGCAATGGAATTTGAGTGTGGAGAATGCGCGAGTCATTTCAGGTCAGTTAGAAAAGCATCTGAAGAGAGAGAGAGAAAGCGTTCTTCTTTCTCTGGGGATTGGATCAAAACACACATACAATCACACAGAAGGTGGCTTCTATCAGTGCTGGAAGCAGAACAAGTCCAGACAGCCAGTGTAAACGGGAGCTGCCTCGCTCACGCTCAGATCAGGAGCTGTTCTTATACACGCTGAATTAAAACGTGTACAACTTTGACGAGAGTGTCTGATGTCACGTCAGTAAAATGTAATGATATTGATACATGTGGAAACAATTTTCTCGCAATATCCAGGGCGGTGTTGTACTGCCAAGTCGGAACTGGCCGCTGTGGCTTAAAACACTGTATTAAGGGACTCCATCAAAGATGATGAGCTTTGCTTGTGAACTAAACGTGAAGAATGGAAAACAAGCTGTTTCACCATGAACTGCAATAGTAAGCACTGAAAATGGGGACACTCTTTATAATGAAACAATTTAAGCTATTTATTATAAACTTGGAGTAGAATATTTTATGCTGTTCACTTTTAACCACTTAGGTATAAAAGAGTCTGAATCTGAAATATGTTTTGATCAAGCTCCAACTTGATTCATTATGATCCTATTAATCTCACACCGGCAGGAACAGGATGGAAATGAAGAGCTTGGTCATTAGTCGTTGACAGTTACTGATGTTTTCTTTATTGTTAGCTTTGATACAGTAGTATCTGTCATTTGATCCACTATTTGACTATTAAATATTTTAGACTGACACAAACCAACTTTAGAGCATCAAAATTCTTCACATGCATTGCTTAGTCTACTGCTGTTTGTGCTTTTGTTCATTAAAAATGATGTCACTTCCTGGAGGATGATGTCATTAAGGACTTGCCTTAGTTAGTCAAATGGTTTTACAAAACACTAAACCACAGTCAGTCAACAAACAGGATATGATGCTCAGTTGACTTCCATTCCCAGTCAACTGAGCACAAATCTGGGCCTCATTCATAAAATGTTGTGCAAAAACCTTAACTTAACTTAATAATTTCTCTGATATGCATACGTGCGATTCATAGAATGAGTGTACTCTTTTAGATGTGAAATCTTCGAATCGCAAATGATCTTGAACTTGCACGCAAATAAATGGTTTCAGCACTCTGCCTTGTAAACAACTCATAATTAATATCATTAACATATGAAATATCACCAATCATCATAATTTAAAACAACGAGCTGTAAGAACAGCTTACATTTTTAAAAACCTGCAATACTCCTACAAAAAAAAGTGTGTATGTCATTTTAGTTTTTGAATAGTATTTACTATTCCTTTTTATATTTTAATTTTTAATTAAAAACTATTTTAACTTTTTTTAAATAAATGTATATAAAAAATAATTGTTATAATTTAATTTTTGTTTTGCTAATTTATTATATTTAAATGTAGTTAAACTAAATGATTTATTTCATTTTAAATAGTTACACACATATTTTATCAGGGTATATGATTGGATATATTGCATTTTAAGAAATATGATAAGCCCCTGTGCAGTTTATTGCATTTGCATGTTTGAAATAGCTATAGATTTAGCTAACAAAGTACTATTGCATTAAAGCTGAGCACTGTAGGCTACACTCACAGTCAAAACCAATAAAGTGAGGAACACAAAGCTGCCTAGACAAACGATATTGTTCTGTTTTTTCTTTCTATTTTGTTTGTTTTTTCTTTCACCAAATTTCATGTGTTTCGTTTTCATATTTAGCCTGTCCTGATGTGAGCTCCGTGCCCAGCGAGGACAGACAGTCTCTAATTAGCAGCGGAGAGTCATATTTAAGGCTCTGTGTGGCTTTTGAGAAAATTTTAGGTTGAAAGGACAAAGAAAGAAACAATTCCTCCAGAGGAGAGTCTGACCGACTCAGCTCACAGCATTCAGTGACACACATCTGTTCACACACCTGATCAACCAGAGGCGCTTCCTGGCTTTTTTGTTGACTGTGCTCAATTCACTTACTAAATAAATCAATTATTTAAATAATGATATTTTTTCCAATGTTATTAAATGTTATTTTATTGTTATTAAAACCAAGGTTAAAGTGCTACCAAAAATACTTCAAACTTTCAAGTTAAATTCAATATTTTGAATTCCTAACTTCCTATTAGGAATAATTCCAACCTGGGTTTCACAAAAATTCGAATGTATTTTATGAGGAGGCTAATTCATACAAAATCATACGGCCTTATTCGAAACCAAAATCATACAAATTTTTTTGGCCAGTTCGTACGAATGACCTACACCTAAACCCACCCGTCACTGGGGTGTAGACAAATCAAACAAAATCAAACGAATGAGGTCATAAGAATTTGTATGAATCAGCACGGATTTGCCACCACGAAACGGTCGTGATACGTCAGACTGTTTTGGATAGTTCACCCAAAAATATAAATTATTTATTAGTAACAGTAATGTTTGACATAAACAAGAATGTAGTCTGCACCGCAGCAGTCATTCTCACACTAACACTTTCAAAAGGAAAACATCTTTGATAAATGTCACTGCTTACAGACTGTATGTTTATATTTCTAAATTAAAAAGCAGGCAGGCTTCTACTGCTCTGTAATTCGGCAAATTACTCATTTTGATTTGGATTGTTTTGATTTCTCACAGCCTAAAAGCACTAAAAAAACGTTCTGGTTGTGACAGATTTTAACATTTCACATTTAAGTAGTGGTAATGTACAATTAAAAGGCTACTGCTAATGCACAGAGCCAGAGAGTCGTATATTTAATTGCTGGTGGGTGCATTTTATTTTTATTTTTCTCCAGGACTGTAGTGTTCGACCGGCTGCTCTTTCCCATCATAAAGGTTTCATGTGATGCATCAGTCAGCAGATGTGTGGCTCAAACATGCTGCTAATTACGGCCTTCATGGCCTCTGATGCACCAAAGAGAGCTGCTCTGGCCAGTGATGTGTCCGAACACTTCTTGTGCGTGTTTTCAGTCCAAGGCTCAGTTTGAGAGGAAGATATTTAGGGTAAATATTCCAGGAATGTCATGCTTCCAGGAGGACGATGGCACTGTTTGCTCAGGGAAGGCCCGAGGCTCCTGGACTCTTCTGCACATCTCCAGATCAGCGGTTGAGATTTCAGAGAACAGTGCTGCTCAATGTTTGTCTGAAGGTGGTCTGTCAGAAATATATCTGGAGTTAGTATTTATCTATGGAGTCTAGAAGCATTTTTGTTCATGTTGTTTGCGGTCTGTTCCAAATTTCCAATTTGAAGGCATCTCTAGCACATCCTGATGCAAAACCTCTTCCAAAAGGGGGAAGAAGAATCTAGCTTTCCAAGATAACCAAATCACGTGTGTCTTTTGTAATGAATCTCATAAGGCAGTTCAGTGGCCATTTGTCTTTCCCCCCCCCAAATATATCGTGGCTGGGATTTGTCAGAGGTTAATGCAGAAGGTATTATCTGGTGTGGCAAACTGCGAAGCGTATCTTGATGATGTTGTAATCTACCTGGTCTCATGGCATAAATGGGTGCACGTTTTTGCGAGACACTAAATATGTACCAATAAGAACATATCACTGCAGTTTCCAAAAGAAATGAGCGCTAGAGGCAGTAAAACTCATTTTATTCCTTTTTACACAAATTTACATTTACATTTTTCAGTTTTCATTTATAAAGCATAATTCATATCTTGCTTGATAACTTAAAGTTGAAATGACACGGTTGTATTTGTTAGTTGGGGCAGGGGGTGGGGAGTCATGGCCTAATGGATAGGGACTTGTAACCCAAAGGGCGCAGTTCAAGTCACAGGTCCGGCAGGGATTGTGGAGTTAGGGAATAACCAGAGCTCTCTCCACCTTCAGTACCGTGACTAAGGTGAGACCCTTGAGCAAGGCACCATTCCCCCAACTGCTCCCTTGGGAATAAGGGAAACCATTCTCCTGTCCTGTTCTGTCTTTCTTTTCTTTAACGTAATAAAAATCTACGTGATAAAAATGCGACAACCTGTGTTTTAGAGCCACTCAGTGGCCATTTCTCTTCGAAACTGCTGCAGAACGCGCTGTAAAATACGCAAAAATATTTGTGCACAGAGTTACATATTTCGCCACAAGATCAGGAACCGAAAACATCATAGCTCATGCTCTTTCTAAAACGCATAAGGAGGATAGAATGTAGAGTGTTTCGAAGCTTTTGGTGAAGTTTTCAAAAATATTTTTTCCGCCTCTTTCAACCTCTTTTCAAGCTGTGGGAGTTAAGTGCCAGTTTTTTAGTAATCCCTGTAGTCCCTGTAGTTTTGTTTGAACTTTCTTTTTAGGGAATTAAGATTCTTTTGATTTATTTTGGTCTTGGCACCACCCTGAAGTTCACTCACTTGCTACAGTATGTTGTGTGTGCATTGCCATTGAACTAAAAACAAAAAACAAAGAACGAAAGATCACAAATATTTAGTGTAAAGACCTTTATTTATATTTCTTCTGGACCTGAGATGTGACACAACATTTATTAAGCCTAAAAATATATATCTGACACGAAACGAAATATACTCTTGTGGCAGTGCTGAGAGTTATGAACTGAGGTCTGCTGACAACAGATTTTATTGCAGCAATAGCAGAAACAATTGGTATACTTGAAAAAGTGTTTGTTCTCATGACCATACATTTTTAACTGGTCTTGATCTTTTCATTCGAATAAGCATACAATCAGCATTTTCCCCAGAAAAACAATGCTGAATATAAATCTGCAATACAAGAAAGCAATCTGTCACTGCTTCCATTCATCTTGTGGTCATTACTGATGTTCCAGCACCAGGATTCGTGGTTTGGTTATTGTTTATTTCACTCTGTTTATTTCACTCTTCACTTTGTGTCTTATGTTTCTAATTTCGTTGCTAATCTTTGCAAAGGCACGCGCCAGCTGTGTCGCATGTTAAAAGCTTAAAAACCCATTACAACTCCCTTGAGTTCCTCCACCACCAAAAAAAAATTAAAAAAAAGAGTATAAATCTGTCTGGAAGCTCATCTGGGAAGCCATTAACAAGCCCCTGCTCAGTCTGTATGTCATGATATCTTATAATAAAGAGATCATACTCATCCCTTGGTAATTCAACATAACTGGCAAAATTAAACTTCCAGCAAGATCAATCTGTAGCCATCACCCCTCAAACACATCACATCCTAACAACAGCCCTCATGGTTTCTGTTTTGTTTTTTGCCACTTCATTGATAAAGACAGTGAGGAAAAAGGCAGATTCTTCCACTTTGTCCAGGATGGAGTAACCGTTAACCAGTATTTGATAATAAAAGAAAAGGGAAGATAAATTAAGTGTAATTAATAAGATGGACTTGAAAGGGAACTATCAAGATGTAAGATAAAAAGTACCAACTCCTGAACTTTTCGAGCAGTGAATTCTGAAGATTGGTCTGGTTGTGAATTTGTTCTTTATCTATATGCTGAAAAGCATATAGTTCACCCCAAAATTCTAAAATCATGATATGGGTGCCGTCAAAATGAGAGTCTAAACAGCGGCTAAAGCCAAACCAATAATCCACAAGTAATCCACACCACTCCAGTCCATCAGTTAACATCTTGAAACAAGGCGTTTTTCAGTTCTGCCCTTGATCTATAATATTGCTTTCTCCAGTGAAAAAGTTGTCTTGTTTGAATCAGGGTCTCACTTCACTGTAGGTATATGTACAACAGTAAGTACATATCAGTTTAGGATACTTAATATAAAGTGGGAGAAATCTGCACCGCATGCAGCCCCAAGCAATTATGTGAATAGGTTTTGATGTAAAAGGCTTTTGCCCCAGAGAAAGTGTCATTACATATTAAGGAAGTAGAAGTTTCATCTTAATGACTTGTTGTCACATGTTTGAATGTTCCTGTTGTCATTTCCCATGGTCATTCCTTTCAGGTGTGTCTCGCTCGTTTACGTTGATTGTCTGCCCTTCTTCAGTTGATCCCTGTGTTCCAGTATTTGTCCGTTATTGTACGTGTATACTGTGTGTAACCTATCGCTCTGAGTTTCTCCTATATTAAAAATATGTTTGATTGCTACGACGACTCTCTCCATGTCTTGCCATTACACCAGCGTGACACGTGTTTGTTTCTTATGTGGATTGTTGTGATGTTTTTATCAGCTTTTTGGAGTCGGCACCAATTCACTGCAGAGAATGCATTGCTGAGACACTGATGCAGAGACATTTCCTCAAATGTAATAAAGAAACAAACTCATCTAAATCTTTGTTTGCCTGAGGGTCAGCCCACTTTCAGCTAATTTTCCTGCAGTGTTAGGGTACACACGTTTTGCTTAGTTAGTTGTGTTCCTATTTCAACGTACTGTATTTTGTTGACTCTGGAACAACATTGTAATCCCAAAATATAGTCTTGACCGTATCTACACCTAAACCTAATCTTACTCACGAGTAATCGGAAGGAATGAACGATGAATGACACTGATGCACAAGCACCATCCCCTGATTGTAAACCTAAACTTCACAAAAACTATACTTTAAATCTGATTGGTTAATCACAATGATGTCACACTTTGTAAAATCAGGTTCTGCGTTAGGATACTTGGTAAGAACTACCTGTTGCTGCTGTGCTTTAGGCTAATCTGAATGATTTATGGTTCATGGCATTTTAAGGGTGTTCTGGATATGAGATGCAAATGACATTTATAACATTTTTGGAGTGTTTCTCTTTATCTTGATAGCTATCATTCTTCCATCCTAAATCTTTTCACACATTGTCCATAATTACATTCCAGAATGACTAGTTTAAACTAAGTTTTAATTGTTGTTTTCTTCACATATTGGGTCTTCCCTGACACTTGCTAAAGAACTACATTTTATAGGAAAAATCATGCAACTGTGGGTCAATATTGGAAAATTAATAATTATTGTTATTGTTACAACATATGTATTGAAAGTTCATTGTAGATGATAGATTAGCATGGTGTTAAACACATCGTTGATATATTTATAATGAATTTTTATAAGACAGGTCTAAAACAATAAAACTTGTTCACACACTTCCAGGAAAAAAGGAACAAAAGCTTGGGGGTTACCTTTTCAGAAGGCACATCTTTGTAACCAAAAGGTGCATACTGGTACATATTAGCACCTAAAATGTTAAAAGTGCCCTTTTGAAAAGGTATCATCAGTGATAGCTTTGGTACCTTTTTTCTGAGAGTGTAAAACATTTGAAAAGGTACAAAATGGATGCCATGGTGGAAAGTTATGTGATTTTCTTTTTGTTTGCCTTGCCTTTTGTGGTGACCTCAACGCCCTCTTGCAGTGCATCTTCAAACAGTTGTTCAGCAAAGAGATTTGTTTAATTTGGGGTATTAGAGGAAACTAAAATCAGCAGTCTTTTACCCAGGGGGTCTCTAGGCCTGCTCGTTGTATATAAAGAGCTCAAAATCACATCAGAGCTCCTTTCAAAGACCACTGTCCCTAACAGATCATTGTTTGACATTATAATCCGTTGTCATTGTAATATGGCCACAGTTTCATGTTACAGAACACTTTGGAGAACATTCATGATCTTATTTTTCCATGTTCCCTGATTAGGGCCAAAGCAGAGAACTAAATCTCCTCAAACCACATGTGTGTCTGAGTTATACCACTGTCTTATCAAAATGCCTATTTCCTCCAAAGGATTCAGTGCTGACTGCAGGATAACATAATTCTTGGATCTCACGGATTCTCTGGTTGTCTGCACAGTTATAAGGAAACATGGAGAGCTTTTGCCTGACTTGGACGCAGTCATCTCATGCAACATGAACTGTAACTCCAGATGTCAACATCGTTTCAGCTCCTGGTTTTCAGTTTGCAGAAGGCTTACCAAGCGTCTAAATGAAGCTCAAAGCAAGGAATCGGTCACAGGCAGCTCACACCAGACTAAAGCCCCTGCCACGTGACCCTCCAAATCTCTGAGAAGCCACTGGTTGACATAGAGGAACTCGTGCTGCTTCTTTCTGCTATTAGAACCAGAACGGCACAGTAATTCAAGGCCCTTGATGGAATCACTTTATACTGGCTTAAAAGGCTTTCCTGAAGAGACTGTATTAAAAAAGCCCCTGCTGTGAACACACAGGACCACATGGCCCAGCAGGCGTTATAATAAATGAGGGAAGTGCCAGACTACAGCTCTTGAAGACTTGGAGAGAGATTCTGTCTTAGTTTGGTGCACTCTCAGAAATAAAGGTCCAACAGCTGTCACTGGGCCAGTACCTTTTGTACCTTTTAGGTACTAATATGTAAACTTTAGGTTTTAATATGTACCTTTAAGGTACCAATATGGACGTTTTTAGTACAGAAGTGTACCTTTTGAGAAGGTACTGCCCCAGTGACAGCTTTTGTACCTTTATTTCAGAGAGTGTATAAATATAACTGTATACATTAAAGAGAAAGAGCTAGTTGTCACACTTTTTGTTTATGTTTTTTTTTTAAATTGGCTTATCATTGAAATCATGTAGTTGACTCTAAATGCATTGTTTACTTACTCAACAGATTGAAATAATGTATGTGGTACTGTATGGTACGGTATTTACCACACCATTGTTTGCAAGATAAAATTGGCAAAGATTATCAAGTAATGACAGATGGTTTTGAATAAATTTTTTTTAATGTATATTAATAATCACTCAGACACTGTGTCATTAGATGTGTGCTTGTGTAATTGATTTGGAAAAACCTTTACTTCCAGTTTCACAGAAAAGGTTTTAGCCTAGACTAAAATGTTAATCTGAGCTCTTTCAAATAAAAGCATATCTATGCCTCTGTTTTGTCTTAAAGGCAGGGTAAGTGATTTTTTAAAAAAATGCTTTAGAAAAAGATTTGGGCCGTTTAGAAAAACAAACTTGTAGCCAATCTGCAGTAAAGGAGACGGTGTTCAGTGAACAGCCGAGCAGAATGACAGAAAGATAAAAAGAAAAGAGTAAAATGTCTGTGGAACGATAAGGCAAGAAGTAGCGCTGGAGAGAACTCAAGGAGTGGAAGGCATGCGATCGGACGCCAAGAGGTTGTTTTGGTTCTTCTTGATAGGTGAGTTACTCTGGACATGGTAAAGCAACCGCTGAAAATCATTTAAAATTGATGTAAGCATGTCATAAATAGAACGCGGCAGCAGTTTTCTGTCAGAGATTTGTCTCGCCGCTGCATCCCATGTAAGTTAGCATCACTGATTATAATGACTTCTTTAGTATTTCGTCGTGCAACTGGCGTCCCGTGTAGAATGTGTAACATTGGTACTGCTTTGTTTCACAGAACTCGTTGACTCATTAAGCTACGAATGTGGGGGGCGGAGCGATCAAAAGGGTAAGACCCTTTTGAACATGTGGTTGTGTTTGTTTTGGTGATTTTAAATAATCACTGGCTTCCATAAATTGTATACCCTGCCTTTAAGATGCACACCAGTAATGTTTTTTTTCTAAGGCATGTTTACAAAAATGACTTAAATGTCCTAATTGAACTATAGCTTAATCCTGGCTTAGGTTAAACCCTGTCTATATAATAGATATAATGTCATGTGACAACATGCCCTATTTCTATAAATGTATTCATATGCTTATTCTGTATGTTTATTTATTTATTTTTCATTGCTTTTGAAAAGGTTTTGGAACACTAAAATCAATAAAACAAAAATGTAAGATCTTTATTGGGACATAAATGTTTGTGTTTGCTGAGTATTTCTTGAATTATTCTAGAGAGCAGTAGGATATAGCTGAAGTGGATAGATTATTTAATAGTTGTTGGTCTGTATGCTGATTGGTCAGTAGGTCCCAGACGCAGTAAAAAGAAATGGTATAGTAAAAGGTCTGATGAGAATGCTGTTCTGTGTTCATCACTGCATGGTTATTTAATTCATTAGCATAGAAAAATAGTTGATAATGAAAACAGTACTTAATAGTTTAGTTTTATAGAAGCAACAGAGCACATGTAGAGCTGTCTGGAGCTGTCTGCTGAGCAGAACGACACAGAAGTGAAGAAGTGAGATTCAAATGAGCACATTTGTGTAATATTACAATGGAAGCCATAACAGCAGAAATAAGAACTGCCTTGGTTTTATTAACCTTGAAACATTAAAAAGCAACATTTTTGCTAAATTTAGGGTTTGAAAGAGCTGTCAGTGTCATGCTACAATCAAAGCCTGACATATGAAAGAACAGTCCGAAAAATCGTAGTAAATAGTCAGTAAAATATCATCTCAGTACGATGATATCTAAATGCTTAGTTTGATGAAAAGCTTGGTAGTTTCAAAAACTATAATGCAATGCAGTGATTTTGGAAATGCGACCTCCAGGTGACAAAAACTTATTGTGCCTTTAAATTAATAAAAAAAACTACAAATCAGATCAGATGACAGAAGCAGATACTCAATGATAAATTTTGTCTTCCATATTAATGAAAAACACTTTAATTTTAGAGGTTTCTTATGAAGTCACACTTTGGTTTAGAGACCAGTTCTCACTAATAACAGCTATTGACTATTAATAGCTTTTGTCTCTATAAACTCTAAACTGAATTCAATCAATATTAAATTCAATTACTAGCTTTAACTTTCTTCATAATATCTTTCTTTCAGTTTAACAGAAGAAGGAAGCTCATGCAGATTTAGAAGAGCTTGACTGTGACTAGAGAGTTTTCAATTTTAGATGAATCTTTAAGGGTGTATGCATTTTAGGACTAAAACAAATCAGATCCCATTAATTATTGACTCAAGTACACTTTAGCCTTCTGACTCTAAAACAGCTAACCATATCAGCTGCTGAGACGCTTGCAAAGCAACCTAATTAGAATTTGTACAGTGATGGATGTTGATGTCTATTTGTGTCAGGAACATAAACAAAAATATACTAAATATACTTCCATCCATCTGCATGGAAAGAAAACAAACCGACAGACCTCTTTAAAGAGGCTTCAGAACATTGAGTCTAAAACATGCTTTAAATTAGTGGGAAGGATCGCGACCAAGATTGACAAAGAAAGCCAGCGCTCAAACAGCTGCCTGAAATTAGCGCTCGAAACGCTTCCTATAATCACGCCTTCTCTTTCCTATTGCCTAAAAAACCAACCTCTTTTTTACTGTACACCTCTAAAGAAAACACTCTTTCTGTTGACTTTCTGCTGCCCCAGTTTAACCTTTGTTCGACTTCATTGCTTTCATTAGTCTGAATGTGGCTTTTTTTCTCTGAAGACAGAAACCAGATGATGAACTCTCTGATCTTATCACACTCCAGTACAATAGAGACATTTACATTTATTCATTTGGCAGGCGCTTTTATCCAAAGCGACTTACAGGAAGAGAAAACATCAAGTAATTAGTCCTAAAGAGGCAAAAACAACTTAGTAAGTGCTCATAATACCGTATAGCAGGCAATGTTTAAATAAGTACAAGCTAGAAGGAAGGAAGAGTAGGGTTAAGATTTTTTTTTTTTTTTTTTGACAAATAGTGTTGAAAGAGATGGGTTTTCAGCAGTCGTTTGAAGGTTGTAAGGGAGTTGGCATTTCGGATAGTGATGG
>JAUMHI010000058.1:3504178-3518176 GCA_032359435.1 Enteromius unitaeniatus | reverse complement strand
CGGGTGGAAACTAATACTCAGGTGAAGGTTCCCGCTGCTGTCTTCCGGAGAGGGCCACAGAGGAGCGATCCGTGACACACACTGCCTCTGAAACTTTTATCCGTCATAAAAGGAAAAAAAATGGATAAGGTAAAATTGTTTGCATCCGTAACCTGCATTTTAGGATAACAAATACAAAACACGCACACACACAAACTACATACAAATATTTTGGACTTGGTGTGCAAGGACCTTTAGGTTGCTTGCATGTAATTATGCTTAATTTACTGTTACTACAATAGTAAGTACATGTAAAAGGACAATTAAAATAAAGAAACAGTATATAGCAAATACATACTAAATATAACAAGTAAAAATAATGTAATGGCCATGATTAGGATTAACCTTAAGTCCAGAAAGTAGCTAAAAAAAACCTGTTTGGTTTATATGAGTTGGTTTTCTTTGTTTTTGCTAAAACGTTCCCAAAACAGCATTTGAAACAATTGAAACAGACCAGTCTGACTAATTTATTCAGATTGGGAAAGCAGATAACTAGCCTAGACTGGTTTAAACTGGTTTTAACAGCAGGGCTAAACCACTAGCACAGACACGTCACTTATTTTTTTGCCAAATAGTACCACATCCTGTCTTCACCAGCCATGAAATGACAAATACAAACGCAGCAATTTAAGTATTGCAAGGATGTGAGAACACAAGTAAAGAGACAGATAAAACACACTGACATCTGTCTTTATAATGGAAGAAAAAAATCAATCCACAGCTCAAGGTTTTGCTTTGTTTTCTTTGATGTTCACCAGTCTTGAGTCCTTCATGTATCTGACTTTCATCTAATATTACTTGTCAACTGTCATTTTATATTTTTTCTTGATTATCACTAAACCTGAATGATGAAACACTTTCTCATCTTTATTGCATTTATATTCAAAAATGAATTGATTTTCACCTAAAAACTCTAAACATCATGCATTAAGACAAATGTCAAAATTTCCCTCATGTTCTAGAGGAAAAAATATGATCGGGTCATTGGGTTTTTTAAATTTTAATTTATAGATCCAGAAAAAAAAAAAAAAAAATATATATATATATATATATATATATATTATTTTAAAGATTACATAAAAAAATCTGATTAATTCTAAGTTCAATGTTTTACCTGTATATTTCAATTTAAGTTGGAGTCTGTAAAGCATATTTTCTCAAGGAGCTCAAATGGAGTGGCAAGTCTAGTAATTTGAATAATATATTTCATATTTTACTGCGGCAACCATACAGGTTACTCTGTATCCGGCAAGTGAGTGAAATGAAAAGAATTCTGGGAACTCCTTAAACTCCTAAAACACTCTAGTGGTACTTCATCTGCTGACAGAGAAATAAATATGCAGGGAGAGCAATGAGCAAAAACTTGGAAATCCAATCAATCTAAACTGAAGCAATATGCACTCAATAAACTGTCCTTATCCATAGACTACATCTAGTCGGCATGTGTTTGATAATCTGAATTCATATTGGTTAAGTTGTCTGCTGAGTCACGCATGGCAACACAATAGTCCTGCTCTTGAAAACATTTGGATGTCTCTGGCTGCCTGTAAAAAGGGATTGTGTTTGTTTGGTTTTGGCTCAAGAGCAAGTTAAAGGAGGGAGACTTGTTTATATGACGACTGTCTTTTGTGTCTTTTTCTTTCATTGCATCACTGATGAGGGATCCTGTTCAAAGTGCAAACTTTGTAAAAGGGTGTTATGTGAAGGTGAGTTTGTCTCAGCAGGTGGTAGATTAAAGGAAATAAATAGTAATTAGGCTGCTTGTATCTGTCTATTCAATCTTTTTTAATTAATCATTTTAAATCAGCTTCGAAAGGCACTCAGACATGAGTGCAGATGAAGGTGGGTTTACCAGCACAACAAAGTAATGGGGGGGGGGGGGGGGTCCTTTATACCCCCCCCACCTGTATACGCCACCAGAGACAGGATAGCTTTATGATGACAGTTTTTTAAAAAAAAAAAAGACGGGTATACAATGTTTAATACATTTGGCTGTTTTTAGCCGTACCCTGGAGTTGGTTTACGCCTTGCCTATGCATCAAAACTTTACAGTCACTGTTGTGCGGTTGTGCTTAATAGAACCTCAAAAGCTTCCTACCAGTGGCCCGAGCTCCCTAACAGTTTTATGGGGTAAAAAATAAATAAAAAATTTAATTTATATTCAATAGGCTAAAAAAGTCTTTAACCCAGTGGGAGAAGATTCAGTGGAAAAATACAATCTTGCGTCCATTTTTATAGTGTAATTTTTTAATAGGGATTTTTAGTGTCACTAATTGCCCAGATAATACTCAGAGTTTGAACGCAATAGATTAAAATATAAAAGTGCGTACCGGAGTGTCCGGCACATTTCTGTTATGCTTACTGAAAGGCAGCATATCTGTCACGCGTCCTGACCGCATCACTGTCATTACTGGCTGTTTTTTAGGAAATGTTTCCATTTATTCACATGTATTTGCACAGACACGGAACGCAATCGAAATTTTTTGTCGAGGGGATTTCGAGCCTGGGTGCGTATTTATTTGTGTGGAATAAATATTTCTGTGAAACACGTTTAGGCTGCATAGAAAGCTGACATATTGATATATACTGATATAGCAGCAGATGACTTTTATTTAGCTGAATGAACTGATGATGATGCCATGGACTCAGAGTTGGTTGACCAGTCGGTGGTAAGGGGCGTGTCATGACCGCCCACAAGTGGAAAATGAAATTTCGAGTCGTTTATACTTTTTTCTACCCATGGACCAAAAACCAAAATCAGCTTAAATCTTGTTATTTCGTTTTTTAACAAATTAAAAATGAAAAATTTACAGTTTTCTTGTTTCTGAATATTTCATTTTTAAATTTAAAAATAAATGGACGCAACATACACGGACCTCAACCGATTTGTTTATAAAAATAAAAACTGATTTGTTTATGAACAAAAAAGTGACTATGAAGCATTGAATCATGCACATTGCCCTTTTTTTTACTGATTCATTTCAAGACAAAATACATTCTATTCTATTAGTTTTACATGCCACGGCCTAAAAAAACCTAACAGGGTGGAAAATGTTTAGTTAAATTAGCTGTAGGTTTTTTTGTTTGTGATCAACATTTAGCTCTTGAACAACTATGTCAGGTATGTTTTTTATTTTTTCTGATTGGACAAACATTCTTGATAATATAGCCTGACAGGATGGAACTTTAAGAGTGGGACAAGCAGGAGAACATTTCAAAAAATGGATGAGTGAGAGGTGACATTTACCTCCATTTGTACAGTTAAATACCAGCGGGAAAAACAAAACAAAACAAAACAATGTTACTTCTTTAAATAAAGTGAAATTGTAGTCTATTTTGGAAGGAGAGGCAGTTCATGCTAACAGGGTGGAAAATGAGTCAAGGGACATGGTAAATGAATAAAACTGTTCTAAAATAAATGTTTTATATGTATGAGTAGATGAAGTTTAGCCTAGTCCAGGGTTCCTCAAATCTTACCCTGGAGGTCCGACGCACTGCAGAGTTTGGATCTAACCCTAATCAAACACACCTGAGCATGCTAATCAGTGTCTTAAGGATCATTAGAAAACACAGGTAGGTGAGTCTTATCAGTTTTGGATCTAAACTCTGCAGTGCATCGGACCTCCAGAGTAAAATTTGAGGAACCCTGGCCTAGTCCATGACATAATTAAAAAATATTTTGAGGTTTTAATCATTTCATGGTTTATATTTCTAGTGGAAGTTGATTACTTTGCACAGAGGACACAATGAAATTGAAAGCATATATCAATGAAAAGGTTTGTAAAAAAAACATATTTTTAATGTCTATTATTTCTATTTAAGTGATAAATTAGACATACTTTAAATCATTTCAGCAATTTCTTATAAATGTGACTATTTTAGAGAAAATATGAGTGCATAAATCAGAGACAGAAAAGTCATTGCATAACAGGAATGACCCATATTCTGATTTGCATTCAACACACAACACAGTTTCTTAATATTTTCGATGCACAATCATCGTAAACAAATTGGCTTTTTGTTAAATAGCTCAGCGGTTTGTCCATATGTCAGCCGACGGCCCAATGATGACTTTGTCCTTTTCCTGTGTTTAATCACTGATCAAGTGTATCTTCACATGATACGGATCACATCGCCTGCAGAGAGTGCATGTTCATCTTTATCTAAAACATAAAAGAGGTGAGAAGAATACAGATACAGTTTTCATAAGCCGTTAATTCAGCCCAGGCTGTTACTATGGCGCTAAAAAGGATAATTTTCAAGTAAGGGCTATTAATGTGTGTGTTACATTTACATGGGCTATTTTCCTCCTCGTGCTTATCTCTAATGAAGCTTACCCAGCGAGGTATGCCGTGTCTCTATAGTAACCTCCAGCATCCTTTTCATGATAAAATCCCAGTGATAGTTTTGTTTTCCTTTTTTTATCAAAGGTCTGCGTGTGTCACTAAGAAGCAGAGGATTGATACAACAGTTGACGTCAAAGCTTTGCCTCCGAGTGAAGTTTGTTTATCGCAGTGTGAAATGCCCGTGAGCAAAGTGTGTGTGTGTGTGTGTGTGAAGCTCAGGGAATGTTTTGTCTGTTTGAGATGACCTCAAGATTACATGAGACAGTTGAGGCAGCGCTCTGGTATCAGAAATGCAGAGAAACATTAGTATGAATTCACAGAATTCCAGATGGGTCTCCTTCAGTTCTCAGACACATGTGTCACGCTCAGTAAATGATAGCAACACGGAACTTCAATAAAGTGCAGATTTACTGACAATATGAGTGAACATCGACAAAGAGAGCATAAATGCAGGCAAGTATTGCAATGTGAGAGGCAATGAGGACAGTCACAGGCATTGCAGTCACATAAGTAGACTTCAATGAGGATAAACACAGGTAAGTATTGAAAACCTGTCTTTGTGAAGGAACGGGTCCTGATCCACCACTGCCGCAGGCAGCCCTTGATCCGCCGTGGCCCACCAAGGCTCCTGATCCACCCTAGAGGCGACCCGTGACTCGTACGCTCTCCGGGGTAACAGGGAAACTTTCAGCTTCAATTTACAGACACAATACTTGTTTGATTTTATCGTCATAATTAAAAGATATATTGGGTAAAATCAATGACCTTATTGTATATATTTAGGGGTGTGATTTTTCACTGTAAAAGTCTTCTGTGTACTTCCTGTGTGCTGCTGCAGTCTATGTGCGATTTCAAAAAATGTTAACGGAGCGGGATGATTTTTAGTGATTAAAACCTTGTGTTTTACTCCCTTCTTCACATTAAAGACTTTGTATGGCTTCAGAACACTTGGAATGTGACATGACTTGTTTGTAATGTATTTATACTGCTTGTTGATGATTAGTTTGTGCAATAAATACCTGTGACTGCATTTGTGTTTTAAATGTATTCAGAGATTTAGGGTAGGGGTAGGGTTTGATGTAAACCATGGATACCATTAAGCCAAACAACTGAAAACAACGGAGGACATCGAAAAGTAACTAAAAAGGGGTTCCTTGAGCTTCAAAAAGCGACGCAAAAAGGTCTTGACAAGGGGTCAAAATGTGAGATTGAGGCTGTGTGAGACTGTGTTGCAGAAAAAAGTTAATGAAAGCTGAAATGTGTCAGTTGATGGAAAACAGTTTTGGTGAAATTTACTTCTAAAAAAAGTCTAAAAAGTAAATAATTTCTTTAGTTGCTTTTCATGGAAAGCAATGTTACGTTACTTTTGCATTACTTTTGTATTTTTCTCATCTGGCCTGGGCTCGCTTGTTTGTTTTCAATATAAAAATAGTTCTGTTTTTGGTCAAAATAAAAGCCCTTTCAACAAAATTGAGATGAATAAGAAAATGTAAATTAAAAAAATCTTCAAACATACCTTCCAGCTGTGCTGCTATTGCTGAAGAATAGGGTGCAAGACTTCTTTCGTAATCAAGAAAAAAACAAAAACAAAACAAAACCGAAATAAGTAATTTAAACAGTCATAAATAATGTATTTTTTGCTTATTAGTAGAATTTAATTGGATCTGAAGCAAAGACACTGGCTAATAAAATAGGATTAAATACACAAAGGATTTTTGTGTTGCATATTTAAATTTGCATATTTCATTAATGCCTGTTTTGAGTTTGCATTAAACTGTTATTATTCGTTTTTAGTCATTCTGAATATGTTTTTTGTAAGTGAGAGGAGCAAACACATCATCAAACTGTCCTTTCTGCTGATTTCTCTCAACATGTGGACAGGGAACATAAGGATTGTGTAAAACAGATTAGGAAGAACACAGAATATTCTGAATCAGGAGTCAGTTGTAGAAAAGTAAACGGGAGTAACAGCTGCAGAATCGCACACAAAAAACACAGCAGCATCTCTGAGTTAATTTAGCTAGAAAATGCGCAGAATCTAGATTTATTTTTCTGTAAAACTAATGCCAAGTAAATCCATATATGGCTTATATAAAACCACTCTCCCCATCAATCCATAAGCTTGCTTAAAGAAACACTTAGTTATAAAAAATTGAGATTTTACCCATGACTTCTAATGTTAAAATAAAGTAATTTAAGTAATTATGTACAAACTTTCATCTGAATAAATCAGATTAACATTATTAAGACGTATGCTTATGTAATGTAAAATGAAAGAAAAGGGTTAGATCACCCAAGAAACACATTTCTTGTTTTTTTTACTCAACCACATGTCATTCCAGAATGTTCTGTGGATGGATGAAATGAAAAAAATGATCCAAACACTGCAGTCAGCATAAGGTTCTTATTACTGAATGACATGTCTAATGCTTTGGTTATGACTTTTGGATCAGAGGAGCTTGATGACATTGATGAAACTTACCTTGTATGATAAAATTGTACAGGAGAATTTCAAGGTATCATTTGTGAAGTGTGAGCTAAAGCTCAGCAGAAGCTTTTGTAATGGACAGGTTAAGTCCCTATTGATCTGGTCACTAAAAACTGTTTTAATTGTAAAATTTGCTACGAATTCTGCTTTTGCCACAGAAGAAACAGGGCGGGTGGATAATTGCAAAAATTCCTTCAAATTGTTATGGCATATTTGATGATTTATTTGACAAACATGTATTACTGAGCAGTGAATATGAAAATGGGAGTTTCTCAGGAGAAAAGTTGGATTATAGCTCTAAAGGTTCGGAATGAATCTTTCACACCTTCACCTCTGTTGCACTGTTATTCAAGTACAGGTGAGTTTGATGCTTGATTGAGCTACATTTCACTTTTCAAACATCAGCTCTCTTCTCAGTGAATGCACTCTCATACGGAAACATCATTCTGGCATTTTAAATTTGCATATATCCGTTGCATAAAAACATAATACATATTTCTGATATCTACAGCTACAGTACTATTATGTTTGAAATTGCTTAATTATCCTGCACCACTTAATACGGTCATCAAATCTTCAAATATAACTTTGGTACTAAGGCTGCAAGTTTTAGGGTTAAAAAGTGTGATCATGTACAGCAATTATTACCATTTCCCCTCAAAGTCTGATGTGAAGAGCAGATCTCCTGATTCACCAAACCTGTCAGGTGTCACATTTACCCTAAAATCAAAGTAAATGAGAATTTGAGAGGAAAAATGTGCTCAGTTGCGATGGATATAATATTACAGTGCAAGCGAATAGGCTTCATTTTCTTTATGTAAATATAATTTCATACTGATTTCCAGTTGATTTTAGAGTGAAATACGATCCATTATCATGAGATCGACTTTGAAATGTTGTTTTGTGTAAATGCAAATGGCAAGCTGAAAAACTCATGCTCCTAAGATCTGTTCTCACTGTTTCCGCGGGGTCTTCGTGAAACTTAACGTTAAGGACACAATTTTATTATTAGTACATTTTATAAATGTACACAATTTGGACTTTTTGCTGCTCATTTGTGTTAAAAAACCCCATAGTAAAAAATGTATTCTTGAGAATACTGAACCTTAAGGAACCACAATAAAAATACATTTCATGTCAATTTGTCCTGTCTTGTTGGATGAATGCATCTACTAAAACATCTGCAGAATAGAAGACACATTTAAATGACTGTGGTTATTATATGTTCAGTCACAAAGCTGCTTGTGTAACTTTATTAGCATTCTCATTAATCCCAATGCCAAGTACTCTGCAAGACGAATGGGCAATTGTGATAAATAACTAATATCCAAGGAAATGTACAGTATAAGATTGATTCCAAGGCAATGAACACGCTTTTAAATATGGACCTACAGAGTACAGTTATTCTGACAGTAACAGGACCTCCACAACGAGGTCTGTTCTGGGAACACCATTGGCAATCTGGTCAGGATTGATGAGAAGATGAATGCAGCACAACACATTAAGATACTGGATAAAAACCTGCTTTTATTTGCCAGTAGCCTAAAAAAAGGAAGTGTTTCTCCAGGACAGTGACCCAATAAACAGGGCCAAAACAACACTAGGGTGGTATGAAAAGAAGAAAATTGATGCCTTAGAGACACTCAGTCGGAGTTTCTGACCTCGTTCGGCCTCGTCGAACATCTGTGAAAAGAGCTCAGAATTGCTGTCCTCTGCTATATCTACTGTAGCCCGCAGAAGTTTACAATGAGGAATGAACTGCTGATTCAGGTTATGACCATAAAAAGACTGTAAATTATTAACTGATACATAATTATTAAAGGCTGATGTTTCAGTTCTTGATATTTTATTATTTATAATTTTATTTTATTTTTAGACTGCATTTTTAGACTGTTGTAGAGAAAAATAGTCTATGTAATAAAGTACACTAGACATTCTACTAATTCTACAAATATTTGATTTTAAATTTAATTCTTTGAAAGAAAGTACTTGCATAAAAATTATTACAAGATGGCAAGATGGGCTGGTGGGAGCATTTAGCATCAAATATTTAGCTAAAAAAAATACACAAATGGGTGATTGAGATTAAATTAATCCAAAATAAAAGTTTTTGTTTACATAATTAATATATGTGCGTGTACTGTGTTTATTTGTTATGTATATATTTAGAAAATATTTATATAAATATATACTGTTTATTTATAATATATATATTTTTTTTATATATATATTTGATACATACATTTTTCTTAAATATTAAACTAATTAAATGTGCATAATTACATGCAAGCAACCCTAAGCCAAACCATAATCTTAAATCTAACCATAGAAATATATATAGTCAATATTACTGTTAAAATGAAGTTTAACCACAAATAAAACAAAAATATTATAATAAGCAAAATAATCAACAGTCAGGTGGTCAGTGAAAGGCTGATGCATTGCTGATAATGTTTTTCAACATGCATGAACACTCATTTTTTTCTCATATAACAAAGTAATTATAATTCAAATCAATATTTGATGTCCATTTATTGATTTAGTGAGTTGTTCAATAAATACTGCATAAAACACAGTCAGCTGGTTAATATTACTACGTAATACATTATCTCTTATCAGAAGCTTCACAAACAATTGTCTTTTAGAGATTCTAAGAACAATTAAAATTGAAACAATTGGAAAATTGAAGATTAAGCTTGGGTTTTATTTCAGAAATAAGTTCTGTTTTTCATTTAATGCACAAAAGACTTTAGTATTTAGTATTCAATCGAGTTTGCACTTGCAAAATTTGCTGTCGTTGGATCTTTTTAAAATGCTTGTTTGACAAATGGAAGCTGTGACATGTAACTGTTTTAAGTTATTTTAATCTGTTTATGTTGTGTGATTGTGTTGAACCTGATTGTACTGCTGCCCATTTTGGCCAGGACACTCCTGTAAAAGAGATCATTGATCTCAGAGAGTCTTTTCTGGTTAAATACAGGTTAATAAATAAGTAATAAAATGTATTTCCAGAAGCGTCTCCACTGCACATATGACACTAGATAGGGTACTGTACATTCCAGTAGAGCTGGCCATTAATAATTTGACACAGCAGCTCATATAAAATCATTTCCGTGTGCTGACATGGATATCTTTACAGTCACTCACTGTCATTTCTCCCTAAGATCTTCCTGGCTCAGTATCTCAAAAACAATACCAAAGATCAACAGAGCAGGAATGTGACTAGATTACAGCATCTGGCCATGTTTTCAGAGCCCTCAAAACTAATTAAAAACACTTGATTTTGTGACTCTCAAAAGTTAATAAGATCATGGAATTTAAAGCAGCTGCGTTGGGAAAAGTTGGCCAAAGGGGAAAAAGCTCTATACAACTGGAAAGAGAGATCCCACATCTGCACATTAATACATTTGTCTCCTGTCAGTCTTCATTCACCGTTATTTCAAGTCTGAATGCACTCTCACACTCTTTTGAGAAATTCTGGTCCAGCATCAAGAATCTGACTGCTATAAAACCGCTGGAAACTACTGCTCGCATGTGCTATAATATCAGCAACTTAACTGCTAATTAATTCTCTCTAAACACAAACAGTTGCTTATCATCTTGATTCACTCGACACAAAACCAACAGGGTTTTTCCATTGACTTTTGTATTACTGCAAAAAAATAAGCTCTGCGAACAATAAAAGTCAATGATTCCTATATGTTTTGTTCATCATCATAATAGTGACAAATTAATATAAATGTTTAAGCATAGATACAATCAGCAGAATAAAAATTATTTTTTTTCTTTCCTTTCTTTTTTTGTGCCATGACATAGAAATGATGAAATGATACTTGTCACACAGAAATAGCAGATGTTTTTGTTAGATAATAAATTATGCTTTTTTAAAGTGTCATCATTCTGAGTAACTCTTAACTCACTGTAGTGTGTACACAAGTGCTCATGAGGATTTTGTTGTGGGGTTTAAAGGGTTAAAGATGTAAGATGGAAAAAAAACAGCATGCAATTTAATTTAACAGCATTATACCTTAATTAATTCATGGCAAGAACCTGTAATAAAATAACCTGCTGCTAGCACATTACTGTTATTTAATGCACAATTTTTTACAGTGTGTCTCCTGATGATATCTCACAAGGGTAACATGTAAAGCATGAAAAGTAACGGCCCTAGTACTGAGCCTTAAGGCACTTGTGAACGATATGATACGTCCTCACTCACTGCTATGAACTGATAGCGGTCAGATAAGTATGATTTGAACCATGCTGATCCTGAAAGGAAGTCCTCACAGATACCATATTTCTCTAAGAAGGAATACAATTGTGAGGATTCTACCTTTTCTTTTTTTTACTGTATCTTTGACAGAAAATGAAGATTTACTATGTTTTGCTATGTTCAGATTCACTAGGTTTCATTTGAACTGATTTTAATTAATTTTAAAAAGTATCCATGTAATTGTGACTATTGTCGCTTTTTACATTACATTGTATTTTGCATTCCACTTTAGACAGTCTAGTAACTATAAGTAACAGTAAGTGACACATACTTGAAAAGTTTGTGATAGTCAGTATGTAGTATGTTGTGGACCCATCAAAATAAAGTGTTAAAAGTTATTATGCAGACCGTCTACTAATACTCTAATGACTGCTAGTAGTTACAAAGTTACTTTAAGTAGAATGTCTAAAGTGGGACTATTGAAATAGAGGGTTACCAATTTCTATATGTGCATATGCGACTGCTCACACAAAAATTATAACAACAATTAAAGTTGTGCAGAGTGTGCAAAACGATTCCAATTGATTCTTTTAAACCAGTCCTCAAAGAGGTGTGAATAACAATTCTCACCAAAATGCACTCAGATAATCCTATCTGATTGGATTTTTGACATACAGTAGAGCTTCTTTCTGAGAAAAGCATCTGTGTTTCCGATTAATCATCATCCACATCAATAGACTGTGAGTGTTGAGTATGAACCTTTTCCTGCACTGAAGGGAAAAAAGATCAGAGCTCAAGAGAGTCTTCCACTGCTGTGTGAGACTGACGTCACTGATGTTTATTCGGCTTCAGCGGGACTCTTGTGAGTTTGAGACTGACTGCACAGGTGGAGCATCTGTTTACAGTACATGAGTACCTGGGTTCGCATGCACTCCCTGTGGTGATAGAGGGACTAAATACTTTAGATTAGTAATGTAGGTTTAGCATCAAGGAGCCTCAGGCAACTTTGTGGAGCTTGAAGCAGGCATCCCTGGAATGAAGTGTGGCGTGTAAAGACTGTAGGTAACCCTGTCTGTGGAAACATGATTGAGGGTGGGAAACAGGGGCCACAGTTTTATTACTGTTTCAAAAACAGACACATCTATACTCTTAATATTTCACATTATACATGTCCCAAACAAAATACCATGGTTTCACCACAGGGTTGGACATGAACAGAATACAGTGGAAATCATGGTCCATGGATTCCAGTATCGTTTTATATATTGCCTTAATAAAAGAATAAAAGGAACAAGAAATTAATGTAATTTTAAACATTAATGTCAGTATTGCTGAATTTAGTTTATGTCCAGTTTAGTTTATGTTTAGGGTTGAGGGAATGGGAAATATAGTTCGGTCAGCATAAAAGTACAAATTTCTCAAAGATTGTTTAAAAATATGCAAATTTTCCCCTGTCAAAAACAGCTCTTTAGAAATCACTCTGTTCTGTGTACTTCCCCTTTAAATCTTCACAAGCTCTGCTGCCCCCGTCCATCTTTTCCGAGGCGCTCTCAGAGGATCTTTTTTTAACCGTATTCATAGTGAAACTTGCTAATTAGCACATTATTAAGAAGGAGATTTGCAAAGATTCATTAAATCATAGGCCGAGGGTGAACCAACTCCAGGGTAAGGCTAAAAACAGCCAAATGTATTAAACATGGTATACCCGTCTTTTTAGGCAAGAACCAATCATAGGTGTTACAGTATGTAGGCTAATAATACGTTTAATGGGACAGAATTTGTATTGAGTGTGATTACAATTTAATTAACAAAATAACAAAAATAATATTTTTTTTCCATGGTTATTCAAACAGCGAATTAATTATATATAGAATGATAATGATATTATCACTAACTTTGATCTATCGCAAACACTCTCAAAAATAAATAAATACAATAAATAATAGAGCAAATAATAATAAAAAAGTGTCAGATTGCGCAATTACAGGTATAACCAACAATTGATGCTCCACCAATTAACCCTTAACCAACAAGATTATTTTAAATTCGACTAAATTAGAATTACAATCTGTTTTTCATGGACTCATCTTACAAAAACAAACACCAGGATTCGCATGGTCTTATATCACGCAGCTGCATCGCTTCTCCGAGCGGAGAGAAAGAAAAAAAAAAACATTCTAAAGGATAAATATAGGTCTAAACGAGAATTATGATTTTACTTAAATAATAAATCAATAACCAAAACTGAAAGAACAAAAGAAAAACTGCATGTAGCCTAGTATGCAGAGTTTCGTTTCATTTTTGTGCTGTACGAAAGGAGACGACAGAAAGCGACCTCATCTTTAAAAGAAGTATCCTTGTTTCTAATGTTAGAAGAACAAAGAGATTGCGTATGGCTGTACCTACTGTGCGCACCATGAGCGCTCAGACTGTCAGAGATCTGCCTGTGCAAACATTTCAGCAGGACCCTAAATTATAGGCCCGCGTGTCCTGTATTTTTGCCGACTGAAATAGCCGTAAAAAAAATATTGCATTTTAAAATATTAATTTAAATAATATGCAAGTGATAACGTAGCTTAAACATTTAAACTAATGTTGTGATATGCTTGAACTGTTTTATATCTATTCATTTTGTGTGGAATGAGAAACCCAAATTAGTTTCAGTTTCTGTCACGCGAGGCGGCTCGCTGCAGTGTGTGTGTGCTCGCGCTTCTCAGCGGAGCAAAGGAGCGGAAGGACACAGAGCTTGGCTTTTAAACATTTATTTAAACGCACGGAGAAACAAAGAGCTGACGAGGCAGCGAACACGACATTAACATCAACGAGGCACGATACATGTAACTTTAACATCGGACAACAGAACTGGAAAACAAGGGCTTTAAATACACAAAACTAAATGACGTGGGAGGGAA
>JAUMHI010000058.1:3471950-3496842 GCA_032359435.1 Enteromius unitaeniatus | reverse complement strand
TGAGTTTAAATAAATGTTAGCAGTCTACCTTCTCGTCTCCTCCGCTCTTTGCCCCGCTGAGAGGCACGAAGGCACGCGGCACAGCATCCGTGTGTGACACTATGCTATTTTAAATAGTGATTTCACTACACTTTGAACATTAATATCGGTTGCAGAACTGCTAGTAATGGCTAGATCATTTCTGGCAGATTCATTTGATCATCCATAAAACTGGGATTCCTTCAACATTCCTGGTAAATAATTCCATTTTGTTTTCATTACACACCCTCACCCACCCACCCAAACGGAATTCATATGTATATTCAGTGAGGATATGTTAAATTGATTACAATTGATAGTGAATATTTTGCACTCTGAGCTTGAAATTCTCATCCAAAATCTTAACATGTTTAAAAAAAAAAAAAAATATGCATTAGATATACAATAGATATACGCTGCAAAACTAAGGGTGGCTGGACTTTTTCAACTGCAGCCCCCAAACTTTGGAATAGTTTGCCTGAAAAAGTGAGATTTGCTCCTTCGCTAGCTAATTTTAAATCGATTCTTAAATCTAATCAAGTTTCTCTAGCTTTCGATGAATGTTATTTTAAGTCCTTGATGTTAATTTGTTATTATCTTATTTTATTATCTTTTATTGGATCTGTTCTTCTTTTATGTTGTCATATCTGTATTTTGTTGTACAGCACTTTGGTGCTTTTAAATGTGCTTTAGAAATAAATAGAGATGCACCGATTGCAAATTTCTTGGCCGATTCCGATTTCCGATTTTACAGTAAGTGTGACCTGCCGATTCCGATTTTTGCCGATTCCGATTTTCTTTTTTTAAAGAACTGTAATGAAAGCATATGATATTCATTTAAATTCTAATCAAATTATTAAACATTACAGGATCTTCTCGCAACAAAATAATTAAAACAAAAAATAAATAAAGTGCATTATAAGGTATAATATACCAAACATTAGTATAGTTATACTAACAAAAACTTATTTTCCTAAGTTTTTTTTTTATAATAAAAGAAAACAATTAACATTACAGATCTTCTCACAACAAAATAAAGTGCTGTGCACCTTGAAAATGTAGAAATATAAAACTAACAACTTACTAAGCAACAATAACTAAGCTTACTAACACATATCTACTTTTCCTCAATGAGTATTATTATGGAATAATTTTTTTTAACATTAATTGCACCACTGTCTCACAAAAATAACTTTAATAACAAAGAGCGCACTCTCTTAAAATGGGTAGAAATAAGAATGCTAGTACTAAATACTAGTACTTGAACATTAAAGGCAAGTTTGTCTTGACAAAGAGAAGCATTTCTACATTGTCACCAGTTAATAAAGGATAGTACAGGCTGCTGACCTGTGGCTGACGAGCTTTAGCTTGGTCTCGGCGCGCTAGCTTTATGCAGAGTTCAGACTGCATGATTTTCAAAGTAGTCGCGTCACAGATCTTTTCATACTGCGTGATCTGAGGTATCATTCAGTGGCTACTGTGTTCACACGGCATGATCGGTGAAAGAGGGTTTCACACTGCATGACATTACAATAGGAAGACAACTTTGTCTCACTGCCAAACACACACGATGCGAGAAATGACTCGGAAACTCATGTGAGAATGGGATTATTATTAAAAATGATAGTAAGCAAAAGAAGCTGGTCATACAAATTGCATGTGCGCTCATTTGCAACAAAACGAAGATTATAGAGGAGGATATTTACCTTCTGTACCTCCGTAACTCCTCCCCCAACATCCCGCTGCCCTCTCTCATAGGCTGTAAGTAATCGCTGATGTTATTTTCAGTCAGAACACATTCACGCGGCATGATTTTGAATCGCCGACAGATCCAGATATATAGCATGCCAAATATCTCACGGGTGTCTGTGATTGGGTCTTTGTTAGTCTACACTGTGTGACAGTCACTCGCGTGAACGAGCAGCGATTTGCCTGTGCTTTTGGGCATTTGTCTGGGATTTCTCAAAACCTGTCGGAGAGTCAAAATCGGTGCAGATGTGAGCCTGACCGGCCGGTTACCGATCTGGGCCGGTCATACAAAAAATCGGCCGATTCCGATCACTAGCCGGTCAATCGATGCATCTCTAGAAAATTTTTTTTACTTGACTTGACTTGATACAACCTCATGCTGTCAATCATGTTTATGCACTACCTCCAAAAATGGTTTAATAATAAGATTTGGTTTGACTTCGTGTTTTTCGCATCTGTAGCAATTATTGAGAGGTGTTTTAACATTTCAGAGCCATTTTACAAATGAACGCCAAAATACAGAATGCTGTCTGACAAGTTGATTCACTTCGGCTTACAGCACCAAGCACTGTATGACAAACAAAGTGTGTAATACAAAAAGATGGAATATAAAGACAGATTGTGGCATATGATTATGGAACAGCTTAGAAAACAGGAAGGTGGGTACTAATTTAAAACAAAGAATGTTTTTAATATGTGGCTCCAGTATCGCTAGCAAAGTATCAAACTGAGCCACTAACATTCTGAAGTAAATGTTGAATTGCTCAGGATAATCCCGCAGCTCCTTGGTAAGAAGGTGTAACTCTCCTTCCTCTCTTTTTAAGCAAAGAGAGGACAACAAAATCATCCTCACTGCTTGAAGAATTATAAAGGTTTTTATTCTGAATAAATGCCTGTTCTAGTTACATTTTTATTCATCAAAGAAAAGAAAACAAAAAAACTCTGAACACTCAAGCAACTGCCTAGTTAACCACCCATAACAACCTAGCAACCATTTAGATTACCTCATCAACTGCCTAGCAACCACTCAGAGCAACCTAGCCAAAAATATTTGTAAACTTTTAATTTTGTGATGAATATTACAAAAAACATTTTTTGTGTGAATTTCAGAAATTATAATCACAAATTCAAATTGTTTTTTAAAATGTTTGTGTGTTGTTTTAGGAGACATTTTTGGAGAGCAAACACGATGGTGTGGCTCGGAAATACATCCCACCTGCAAGGTATGATGACATTGATGATGCATTTTTTGACAAAAAAACACACATGTTCTGGCTATACAATTAACCGTATAATATCACAATCTTGATTTAAACACAAGGGGTCCCCAACGTGTATAAAAATATACTTGTGATTTTAGCTAGTGGTAAAGACTGGCATTCTCTCCTAGCACATCTCTTACATATGACAAAGACCAAATAATGTGCATCATTTTACATAGAAATGTTCAACAAATCTTTGTACAATATTTTATTCGTTTGTGCTAATTTTGTTAGCTGCATTTCTATGGAGCCAATTTTATAACAAAACTATTTGAATTTGAATTATGTACATTTGAATTTATTTACAAGTGTTATTTAACAAACCGAATATTATATGGGATTGAAAATAGCTTTGAATTGGATTTTGGATTTGAAATTATTTTACTTAAATATTAAACATTTGAAAATTAACACAACTGATTTTTTTAAGGCAGAGTTTTATAGACATGTATTTTCAAAATGTTTTGTTCTGAATTGTAAGACTGAGATATAGAATAACTCATTCTCTGTGTATCACAGTGAAAGTTAATGCACAGAATCAACTTTTATTTATATGTATATATATATATATATATATATATATTAATTAAAGAAAGCTTTTAAGTCTTTACTGCTCAGTTAAATTAATTAGATCAAGAAACATACACAGAATTCAGAATAAGAATTTTACTGGTAAAATAGTTTTGTATAATTTCACAAATGTTTTATAGATCATTTAAAATAATGTTTATAATTTTATTTAAATTTTTTATGTTTGAGATCATAAAAAGTGTAGGCAACAATTTACAATAGGGTCTTTTTGGTTAACATTAAAGTTAGTACATTAGTTAAAGTATTTAAAGGTTAAGAAGCAAATAGTACAAAAAGATTTGTGGTGCATTGACATGTAAACATTTGTTAAGTCTTTATTAGGTCCTTGTAACATGTTGTTAATAAGATGTGTTAATAAGAAAGTGTCTGGTGCATAGAGAGAAAAGAGTGTTTATCCAGCCCACTCACCTGTAGGTAGCACACTCAGAGGTGCACAATGTTTTATGTGTACATATAGTGTTTATAGGAAAGCATCTGGTGCATATAGAAATGAAAGAATGTGTTACAACAGGTGGTTTGTCAAGGCCACTCACCTGTGTGTAGTGCACTCAGAGTTGCATAACAGATGTGCTGAATCGTTAACAGTTTACATGGTGGATAAGGATTTCAGAGGGGGGTGAGGTGGTTGGAATTGAGGGCTCTCACAGCCTGGGGGAAAAATCTGTTGAGTAATCTTGCAGAGCGGGCTCTGATGCTCCTGTAGCGTCTTCCTGATGGCAGGAGCTGGAAGAGATGATGGGAGGGGTGGGTGGGGTCTATCACGATACTGGTGGCTTTACCTCAGCATCATGCAAGAAAAATGTCCAGAACGGGAGAGGAGTACCAATGATCTTTGCGGCTGTGTTCACTGTCCGTTGTAGGGTCTTGCGATCAGCAGCACTGAAGTCCCCGTCCCGGACAGTGGTGCAGCTGGTCAGCACACTCAATGGTTCCCCTGTAGAATGTGGTGAGGATGGGTGGAGGGAGACTTGCCCTTTTCAGCAGGCAGAGAAAGTGTAGGAGCTGTTGTGCCTTCTTGGAGAGTGACACAGTGTTGGTGGTCCAGGTGAGATCCTCCGTGATGTGCACCCCCCAGGAATTTGGCGCTGCTGACTCTCTCCACAGCTGAGCTGTCGGTGGTCAACAGAGTTCCTCTTGAAGTCCATCACAATCTCCTTTATCTTACTCACATTAAAGGACAGGTTGTTTGCACCACACCATTCAACCAGCTGTGCCACTTCATCTCTGTAGTGTGTTTCATCATTGTTGTTGATGAGACCTATTACCATTGTGTTATCAGCAAACTTGATGATGTGGTTGGAGCTGAACTTGGCAGTGCAGTCGTGGGTCAGCAGCATGAAGAGCAGCAGGCTGAGCACACAGCCCTGTGGGCAACCTGTGCTCAGTGTGGTAGTGCTTGAGGTGTTGTGGCCGACGCAGACTGACTGAGGTCTTCCAGTCAGGATTCAGTTAAAAAGGCCCAGAAGGTTTAGTTTATTGTGGGATTATTGTATTGAATGCTGAGCTGAAGTCAATGAACGGCATTCTAACATAAGAGTCTTTGTTTTCTAAGTAAGAGCCAGATGGAGGTTAGAGGGAATGGCATCGTCCGGTTTGGACGGTATGCAAACTATGTGGATCGAGTGTGTTGGGAAGGCTGGTTTTGATATTGTGCATAACTAACCTCTCAAAGCACTTCATCATGATTGGAGTCAGTGCAATGGAACAGTAGTCATCTGAACGATAGTCATCTGAACAAGACACGGGGGACTTCTTTCGTACTCGAATTATGGAGGTGGATTTGAGATGTGTGGGGACAACTGCCTGGCTGAGCGAGGTGTTGAAGATATCTGTTAGGACATCCATCAGCTTTGCAGCACAGTCTCTCAGTACATGGCCAGGTATGTTGTCAGGACCAGCAGCATTCACAGCAGCCCATTCTCTAGCAGCCTCTGGAGCACTCGTGACAGTGAGACAGTTTGATAATCCGAACGGCATAACAAGATACACAAAGCACCTGGGGGTATTAATAGGTATTAAAAGTGGTCTTCCACTCATCCCCCTTCCTAATGTAAACCAAATGGTAAGCATTTCTTAAATCCAATTTGGTGAAGACGAATGCTCCCTGCAACCGTTTGAAGAGCCATCCTTCTTCGCGACGAAAAAAACCTCCACCCCTGCTGGAGAAGAAGGGCAAATGATTCCTGCTGCTTAAAGAATCAGAAATGTATTTCACCATGACCTCCCTTTAAGCTGTAGAAAGCAAGCATAATCTGTCTTTAGGCAGAGAATTACTTAGATTTAAATCTATGGCACAGTCTGACTCCAATTCACAGTAAGACCATGTTTGGTGAGCCAAGGATGGCCCAGTATTATGGGTGCCAGCAAAGAGTCAGTGAGATCCGTTCAGTGTGATTGCCTGAGGTGACAAGAGTCAGTGTGGGCGTGGAGTAAGTAACGCTGGGCAGTGACTGTAGATTGAGTGCCCTGAGAGATATGCTGACAGAGAAATCATGGGGATGTGAAGGTGTTCAGCAAGAGCAATGCCCATAAAATTACCTTCAGACCCTGAGTCGACAAGGGCACTGCACTCGTAGTCCCAGTCTGCCCACTGTTATCTTAACGGGAGGAGAGTACTTGATGAGGGTTTGTCCACTTAGGCTCCAGAATTGAGGCTACTGTTGGGCTCGAACTTTTACTGAGCCGGCCATCAGAAAATGTCCCGCAGCTCCACAGGCATAACCCTCACTTCTTACAGAATTCTCTCTCCTCCCGGGACAGCCAAGCTCTCCCCACCTGCGTGAGCTCGATGTCCGTGGAATGGCTGATTGCATTCTTAGTTCCTGTGGAGGAAAACTCCAGGAAACCCCCATGTGACTGACTCAGCACACTGTTCTGACTTCTGCATGCATCCACACGCAGGGCTAAATCAAGTTTGAGTTCTTCAAACTTGTCTGGTAGGTCCAGCAGATAAATTTCCTTTTGAATGCAATCAACCAGCCCATGCAGGAATATGTCCCACTGCGCCTCGTTCCATCTACACTCCGCTGCCAGGGTTCGGAACTCGATGGAGTAATCAGACATTGTCCACTCACCCTGGGTGGATAGGCGAGTCTTCTGGCCACCTCACGATGGCCTTCATCTCTGTGGACTGGCGGTGGAATGAGGAACATAACGGTTGTAGGGTTTACCACACCACTGTACCCCACAATGCCGACTTTCCCATCAACAATGTCAAAATGAACACCACTTTAGACTCCTGTGTGGCGAATGTCAATGGCTGAAGTGAAAAGAACATAGAACATAGAACACTTTGTCAAGAATGCTCTACACATGTTGAGCCATCATACCTCTCAGGAGCGGGTAATCGAGGCTCAGACTGGGGTAAATTGTAAAATTTAAAATGGGGTGGTGTGTAGTCTGGTGGGACACCTGCACTACCAGATCTTGTCCCGTCGCCATAATTTGACCATCTTGGTGATCCATATGAGAAGTACTGTTAACCAGGAAGTTCTGAAGATCAGTCGCTTCTGCTGAATCCTGGATGGTCAGTTCCTAATGTCACATGTGAAAAAGACAAAAGGATTCAAGGCTATTGTCTATAGACTTAGTGCCACTAGCTGGTAGCAGGACATTTGACAAATATAAATTTCTTTTACATATTATTTCTAAATTTGCTTCTTTAAATGAATATAGCTCTCTGTTCTGTGTCTTCCTGAAGCTACTGAGTGGACGGAGAGCCCTGGTACAAGTGCCCTTTTATAGCTAATTTTTATTAGTTTTTAGTTCTGAGCTGAAACATCCACACATCCATGCATGGGATTTTTTTTCAGTAGTGTAATGTTTCTGTTCTGTTTGTTTTTTGTTTTTTTTTTGTTGTTTTTTTAATCATGCTTGTGATTCAGAATTATGTATCTCTAGTTCTGGTTTATATTTTTATCAATGTAATGTGTCAGGGCTGTACAGTACGGCATATATGTCTTGGTATCATGCTACAATGCACATTCTATCAGCTGCATCAGCCATATCAATATTCTGTATAATGCAACATGCATTCTCATCAAATTTTATCTCAGTAGTAGTTGCACTTACTTTTTATCACAAAAAGTACATTAATTGCATGTCCTTTAAAGCCTTGCCGGCACTAACTCACATCTGTCCCAAATCTGTATTAATTTCTTTCTTGTGCTTAACACAAAAGAGAAAATTTTAAAAATGTGGGTAACCGCTGGTTCACATTGAGTTGGACAGGAGAAAACAAATTACTATGGAATTCACTGTGGATCAGCAACAGTTTGGTTGTAATCCAATGTATTTCTATACATGTATAAACTAATGACAAAGATTTTTATCTTCACCCACTTTGGCCTAAAACGTATGTTCTTCTGTCTGCGTATTTTATACCTTGAAAGGCTTCTTTTTTACAATAGGGAATTAGATTGCCTGTATTGCTCAGGCAACTTGCAAAATAATAAAACCAACATGACAAATCATGATACAATCATTATATTCCTGAAAAAAAGTGATATTTTTGCCCACCCTTAACTTGTGCTACAACTGTAAAACTTTCAACTTCTGTAGCACCAGTGCTATGTTAAAAAAAAAGTTAACATACAGTGTGTTATATGTGTGTTATATGCAACTATTTAAAACTGTAACAACAACATGCTTAGTTAAGGTAAATGTTACAAATGTATGGTGGTGTGTTAATGAGATGTTTGTGTTCTATAGGATGATGTCAACCGAAAGTGCAAATAGTTTCACTCTAATTGGAGAAGCTTCAGATGGAGGAACTATGGAGAACTTGAGTCGCAGACTGAAAGTATGGATTCAATAATACAAAACAGCACTATACAACCATACACAATTTCATATTTGGATCTATGTCCTTGGCAGACACATGATTAGTGCAATGAAGCAGATCATTTATTAGAGTTGATTTCACTGATCTGTATTAAATATTTAGATTGCTGTTGATGTTGCTATTTTAAACCAGCAGACAGAAAAAAATTGTTGAATGATAATGTGTATAATACAAGTTATTTGACATCAATATAATAATTTGAACTCAGTAAAGTTTTTGGTAAAACTTTCTATAAAGCCTGTATTTATAATAAATTACAAGGGTATTCTTAAGGCATTATAATTGTGATGCTCTGCATGTGGTGAAGCAGATGTCAGATACAAAACTCTGTGAAGCAAATCCTTTTAATACTTAAAGTGCACAAAGACAGGCAAGCAGGGTATCCACATCAACAGACGCTAAACAAACATTAATGACCGGACAACATGAACTAAACTGAACATAACTTAAACAGGGCAGACAATGACACTAATTAACGAGACACACCTGAACATAATCAACAATAGACAGAAACTAGGTCACACTGAGCACATGGGGAAGAACAACAACAAACACTGCAGGGGCGTGACAATAATGAGTGCATAAGGCATTATAAATAACTTTATACTATGTTGTATTATCTCATGAATATCCATAAGAACAGTTTCAATGTGTTATATTTCCTTATTTGCGGTTATAGCTTTTAAAAGTATAATCATTTATAACACTCAATGAACATGATTAATTCACTTAAGTTGCAATTAATTATATTTAGTTACACATTAAGTCTATAATATAATATCTCATATCTTGCCATTTTACTTGTTACTTTACTTAAAGCTGACAAATACCACTTGTAAGTAATAATAATAATAATAATTATATTAGGGGTGTAACGGTTCACAAAAATCACGGTTCGGTTCGATACGACACAGTGGTTTCACGGTCCGGTATGTTTTTGATACAGCAAAAACAATGAAAAAAATAATTTATTTAATTTATTTTCACATTTTTATTTATTAAAACTAACATAAAAGTATGTTCACATGCAGCGCGTTTTGCACGTATAAGCTCTTTATTTTCAACAGAGCCATGCAGTTTAAAATCCAAAACAGAAAATATTTTGTTACTGACAGCGCTCTGTGGCCTAGTGCTACGTCTGAGACTAAATCTATGCCTAGTCAGAGGTAGGTGTAAAGTAAAAATTAATGATTTGCTCCGACATTATTAGTTTTGAGGATTCAAGTCTGTTTGTTAATTATTACAGCTGACAATCACAAAGCTCTGTGTTGGCTCCATCTCCAAAACCATTATTTTTCAGGAAATGCATATTTTTTAGTTATTAAACATTGTATGGTAAAAGTTGGTACCTTATATTGCTATCATATGCTGTTGTGTACCAACATTAACACATTTCCCCAAAATCATGTTTTATCGGAGATACAAGATTTATTACTTTAGGAGCAGGGAGATTATACGCTGTCATTGATATGAACGGTATGGATATAGACGTCGCTGTTCCCAGCAGTGTTCATCAAAGTCTGCGCTCACCTTGAGCCTTTTGACAAAGAGACAATACTTTATGAGGTAATCAAAGCTAATGATCGCAGTTACATACATCTTCCTAAACTCTATTTTAAACGTTAAAGTGATGAGTGGTACAATACAAAAGTAAAACGATAAGACGCTGTCTATATGCGGACATTAATCTGCATGCAAAGAACATTTAATTCAAATAATACATATTATGTTTAATGTCAAAATTATTATATTTAGTTTAGTTTTTTTATTAAGATAATTAAGTAAAATGTTTGGAGTATTTTGTTAAATAAAAGTTTTTGTTTTATAAAGTAGGCTAACGACCAAACAGCCATCAGCAGACAATATTCATTGCTATGTTTGATCACTTTAGCCTTCTCAAAACATCACAAGTTTAAGCGTATAACAACGTTTACATGTTAATAATGCGCTATAATTATAAATGTGGGATAAGTTTGTGCGGAGAGGCTGAAGTGAGCTGAGCAGGACACGGAGGCAAAAGCACAATCACTTGAATTTTTTTTTCAGAAACAAAATGTCCTACGATTATGCAGACATAATCCGTCACCTCAGTGTGTATTTCATATAGGATCAGCTCTCTTTGCGAGCTGCTCTGTCCTCGTAGGCACTTTGGAAAAAGGGACTGCATTCACCATTCACATGGAATATGAGTGAATTGTGCAGATACAATCCACCTCCTCAGTGTGAGACCTATACTCAACCTGATGGCAGTCTGAGACATATACTCGACCTGAGACGTCTGAATACGGCGCTTTAGAATAATAACTCTAAAACCCATCCCCTCGCAGATGCAGCCAGGAGACTGGCTGCTTTCACTGGACCTTGAAGATGCGTACTTCATGTACAAATAGCCCCTCATCACAGGCCATTCTTTAGATTCGCCTTTGAGGGAATCACATATCACTACACGGGCCTTCCCTCTGATCTCTCCCCCGTACTTTTACGAAGTGCATGGACGCGACACTCTTCCCTCTGAGAATGATGGAAATGCGCGTCTTGAATTATCTAGACGATTGGCTCATTATGACAAAATCGCGAGCCGAGGCGGAGAGACACGGGGACATTCTCCCTAATCATGTAGACCAGCTTGGACTTTTGCAAAGAGCAGGCTGACGCCCAGTCAACAGATTTTCTGGGCACAGCCATACACGCTGTGAATGAAAGCGGCTATTTCACAGGAGCGTGCCGTGAGCATAGCAAGATGCGTGTCCTCCTTCAAACCGCGTGTCCTCGCCAACTGAAAGCCTTCATAAAATGCTGGGTCTAATGTCAGCAGCCTCAGCGGTGATGCAGCTTGGCCTCTTACACATGCGACCTCTGCAACACTGGCTGAAAGCACGGGTCCCGCCACGCGAGTGGCGTCTTGGGTGCCTGTGGCTTTAGGTGAACACAGCCTGCGCCACAGTGCTGCGCTTATGGAAAGCACCCAGTGGCTGCAAAAAGGGAATTCCCCTCTATGTGTTCAGCAGGAGGAGAGTGCTTGTGACAGACACCTCCAAGACAGGTTGAGGCGCATTACATGAAGGCTTTCCGGCCTATGGTCAGAGAAAGACAGCAGCCTGCACATCAACTACCTGGAAATGATAGCAGTATGGCATGCGTGTCGTGTCTTCTTGCCGCGACTGAGGGACAGTCACAGCTGCCCAGCATAGTTCACGAGGGAGATGGATGCAATGGCCAAGGATTGGCCCAGCCTTCCCCTCCTATGTGTTTCCCCCACGGCCCTGATACCTCAGGTCATCAGCCGTGTCAGGGAGGAAGGTCACAGACTCGTCCTGGTAGCCCCCTTCTGGAGGAACCAGCTGTGGATAGCAAACCTGCATGTGATGCTGAGCTCAAGCTGTGGGCTCTCCAAGTGTGGCCGCTCAGCGGGAGCCTGTAAGCCTCCCAGAGCGTGTACTAAACACCTTTTGACAGGCTAGGGCCCCGTCTAAAAGATGCGTTTACCCTATGAAATGGGCAGTTTTTTCAAGGTGGTGCACAGAGCGCAGTGAAAACCCCTCTAAGTGTCGCTGATACTGTCATTTTTACAACACCTGCTAGACGGGGGTTGTTCCCCCTCCACACTTAAGGCTTATGTGGCGGCCATTGCAGCCCACCACAACCTTATAGCAGGACAGACAGTGGGCAAAGATGTATTAATCATTCACGAACGTCATGCCTCGTCATTTACTCCAGCTGTGAGCTCAAGTTCAGCCGGTTCGCCGCGCAGTAGCACGTTCAAACAGCTACTTTCGGTCCGCTGGCCTTTATGTCTCTCATGAGCTTGCCGCGCTGCCCATTATCACCTCAGCCACGAGCTCATTCATTGATAAAAAAGGATGTAATTTGTTGCGTGTTGGCACTGTGTCCCAACCAAACAAATTGAGTTCCATATGTCTGTGTATTTGCTGTATTGATTGGCGTGCGTTCAAACAGTGAACTCAGTTTGTGAGCTTTACCTTTATTATCTCACTATCATATATGTTATAAGTTGCCACGCTGGCTGTCATTTACGCCAGCCCGAGCCCAATCCACCTGTAAAAGGTTAAATCTAAGTGTGCAGCTTTGGAAACTGCATCTCAATCTAGACTTATGCTTTATATGGCTGTTATTTCACCCGCACAGTGAGTTGGTGGAAAGCACTATATTTGTTATATGTAAGGGCGGCGGGCACTTACATATAAGTAATATAGTGCGTTCAAACTGTGAAACTGTCAAAACTCAGTTTGTGAGCTTTACCTTTATCTCACTATAATAAATGTTATAAGTTCGCCGCCGTTCGGACTACAATGTTTTTACATTTATGAAGATAATTTAGTGTTATACATTTTTTCTGCAATACAACCAACTTCAGTTGATTTTTCTTATTGCAACCTGTGTTTTAAAGCAGCAACGATGACACTGTGCACAAACATATTCTGGACCTGAAAATATTTTTTGTTTAAACTCTTCAATTACATAGTCTAAGTCTTTTCTTTTATTCACCTTAATCACCTTAATAGATTTGTGAATGGATTGATAATATGGTCTAAACATTCTTAGACTTAGCATTTATCATGCACTATTGTCATACAGTATTGTTTTATGGTCTACTATATGGAGCTTAGAAACAGCATCGCGTACAAAGACATTTAGATTTTTAGATGTCATTTTTAGAAGTTTATTCACTGGATTTTTAAACATTTCAGTTAGGAATTATAGTTCGGGAAAAGCAAAACAATCTAATTTGTTCACGTTTAAGCAACAATAACAAGCAAACTAATACAAAAAAATAAGCATTACTCACTCGTTACGATGATCACTCAGTCACTCGCTCGAGTCTGCATTCTTCTTGTCTGATGTAACGTTAATCCGAAGTTTATTCCTCCGAGTGCGTTTTCTTGAGTATTTATTTATCACAGCACGTCCTTTTCTGAGGGTTATTCGGTCTTATTCCTCTCATCACGAAGCGTACAGTATCCGGGATGAACTTCAGCTAAACTCTCTCTGCTTTCTTTGTGTTGATGTGGGTGTTTACATGTGGCGCGCTCCGCGTGGATGATTGTCATGCCTATTGTTGGCGCGGCGTGGGGGCATGGTCGCATTAAGAGATAATGAGGGAGAAAAGACTGAAGATCGCGCTGGTTTCATATTAATTACTTTATCACAGAATATTTGTTTTCGATTAGACTGTCTTAGTGTAATAGTAGACATATCAAGCTTTCTACAGACCCTTAGGTCTAAAGTAGACCCTTCACAGATTTGATTGATGTATTGCTCTTATCTGTACGATCAAAACTCAGTGTGTAATTTAAGATCTTATTGGCGTCATCAGGAGAAGACACCTCAAAACGCATGTATGTGTTTGCCGACCCCAGGGGGTTAATAGAAAAGCAAATTTGGCGTGCTGTCCAGGGAGCGAGCAGGGAGAACGGCGGACTCCGAACCCTAATGGTTTTGAACCCTAGCAAGGGCAAGAGTTCGGCGTTTGGCTCGGTCTCCGTCTGTCCCCCAAAAATGCTTGAGAGGACAGCAGCCAAATTCGGAGGATGTTGGACGGAATATGCAGGTTTTTTTGTTGTTGTTGTTTTTTTATTAAATAATGCTGGGATGGTCTGGGTTGGTTGTCCGGTGACCTGTTGGTAAAGCAGAGACAAGTGTTAGAGGCTGGGTAAGTTTCAGTGAATTACAAATAAAACCTAGAATATGGGGCTTGTGTGGAGGTATGGGTTGGGAGGCCTCTGCGGAGGCGGGGAGTGAAACCTCTGCAAAGGTTTTTTAGGGAACCTCTGCGGAGGTGGGATAGAAGAGAAAAGACCTCTGGAGAGGTAGGGGATTGGGAGGCCTCAGCGGAGGCGGGGAGTGAAACCTCTGCTGAGGTTTGTAGGCCTCTACGGAGGTGGGATAGAAGAGAAAAAGGCCTCTGCAGGTCTACATCCAGGTTGGCTAGGCAGTCTTTGTAGAAAAAAGAATGGCCGTCCCATTGTGAGAGGAAGGAAACCCAGAGCTGGAGTTCTTGGAGGCAGGCATCTGTTAGGGTTATGGGGTCTTCGAGGGAGGGAACTGAGGCGGCCAGGGTTAGTAGGTGGGAAATTAAAGGGCGGCCTTGCGGGATGATACGCATGGCAAAGTTCAGATGTCCTAGAACTGAGAGTAGATCACGTTTGGAACACTGAAGGGTGGGTTAGGAGGTTAGAGGTGATCAGGATGATTCTGTCAAAGTTCTTTTTGGGGGGGTGATGCTTTGAAATTTCCGGGAGTCAAGATTCGATGCATGTGCTAGGACCCTGAGGATTTGCATGAAGATCGAAGGCATTGTGTTCATTAAAGTTCTGATGGATATTGGGGCGGGGAGCGATAGGAGGGCGAGAAGAGGGCAGTTATGAAATAGGAGGAACCATGGCCAACTTACTTTTCTTTTTTTTCCTTTTTTTTTTATGTGATGGCAATGGCTTGGTCGATGTTATGGAAGAGCAGGGAAAATCCTTTGATGGGATTTAGGCTATTGAAACTGGGTAAGGCTGAATTATGGGGGGAGAAGGTGATCAATAATCAAGCGCTTTTGCCTGAAAATGCGGGTGGCGATGCCATTCTAGCTGATCCGAAAGGTGCTAAAGGGTGGGGAGGGGAAGGGGCTGATCATAAATTTAACTTTATGGAGTCCGGGGGCCACAGCTGGATAAGCAGAGTCCGATAGTCGGGGTCCAGAAACAGCTTGCGCTGAGGAGAAAGAGAGAGAGAGGTTGGTATGGTGGCTTGGGTTTAGAGCAGGGGTCGGCTTTGTGGCAAACTGTGGGTTGGTAGGGGCGGGAGACCAAATAAACGAACTTCATTCTTGATGTCGCAATGTGCTTGGGTCTCCTTCTCTGAGATACTGCGTATACTTGCCTTCATTTTGCAGAATGTGTTTTACTACAGCTTGCCTCACTTTTCGGTGTTCTCTTTGCTTTTCGCTTAAAGCAAATGCCAGAGACCTAAAGAAGCAGTTACCATCAGCAACAATATTTTTAGTTTCACAAGGCTCAGCTATTTCAACAATGCAACTTGGATTCTTTTGTTCTTTTACTGCATTTGCAATGTTCAACCTTAAGCAAACACTGTCGTTGCTCAAGTGTTAATGGACTAAACTGTAAACAAACACTGGCAGTTTCTGAAATAAATTCCGCATCATCTGCATTTTCATGAGTTGAGCATTTCATTTAGACAAATTTCATCTGTGTTTATGAAATAACTCAGCGATTCACTGTAACCAACATCGACTTCCATTTCTACCTTCTCACCTGAACGATTTTCATCAAATGACATAGCATACCCTTTAAATCCTCCATAATATTTATTACACCAAACAAACCAGTAATTTTTCACCATACTGTAGTTTATTGAAAATGGACAACAATTTTTCTGTATGTGTGTGTCCGGCAGCTTATCAACACAGGATGCAGGATCGCTGATTTTCCCTGCAGCTCTCATGGCACTGTAGAGGTCATCTCCTTGATGGAAAGACCCTCTGATATATGAACTCTGTGGAGATAGAGCAGAAACAGTGTCCACAGTCATCTTAGTATTTTCAGCAGTAGAGTGAGGCAGAGAGGAAGATTCAGATACAGGTTTAGAGACTTTCTGTGCCTTTGACATTTTTCAAAGATTTGTCACTAGGTCTCAAAGGCTCTTTCAGAAAATTTTCAAATCAGGTTGCTCAGAGAAATTGTCAATATCAGATTGCTTGCAGAAATAGTCAAGATCAGATTGTTAGCAGAAATGGTCAAACAGCACGCAGGCCCTCTGCTGGATCAGCACTCGTCAATCACCTTCTGCTTGGCTGCCTGGGAGCGCTGAGAATGCTTCATCCAAGACATCTATAAATACACACAAAACTTACAAATATAAATTAAATGACACATTACAGCAACATAATTCAGCAATAAAATACAGACAGGAATTTAAAAACATCAACTCTTATTTCACATTACAAATACTTAAAGTGCCCCTATAATGCCTTTTCAAATATGATCTTTCATGCAATGTGTCATGTAGCTGTATGTGAACATAAACTACCTGCAAAGTTGCACAATAAATGAAGTTTTTGTCTATCAATTTGTCGTCAGCAATTCAAATCTTTTTCTGTCACGGCCATACGTCACAAAGTAACATATTTGCATGTCTGCCCACGTTCTATGTCACAAACTACTTGTCTGACCACAAACAGTACAATCTTTTTTGGGAGAAAACTAAAGTGTTTTTGACCTTGCATGCATGTAAACCTGTTTTAAGAGACTTGTAAAGCAATATTAGCTACCTTTAAAATGGCATAATAGAGGCACTTTAATTATATTGCATCCCATTTTGATCTATTTCTGTTATGTTTATTTATGCAAACATCAAATTAATGCAAGCATTTAGTTTATTGTAAAACTCTTAATGACACTCTTACTTACTATGTTGTTGCATCAGTGAATACACACAAAACCATTCAGATTGAACATTGTCTTCAATTTTAAAATTGAATTAAACATGAACAATTTCCGTTTTTGCTTCATGTTGTCTAATTAAACATGTTACGTAGTAGGATTTAAACTTAACTAGTTTTAGTGTGTAATGTAGCTGTGTGAGCATAAACATCTGCAGAGTCACAAAAAAGCTCAAAGTTCACTGCAAACAGGCACATTTTGTTTTACAGAATCACAATAGCATGTCATACAACTAATGCCTGGTAACACACTGCAGCAAAATAGTTCCAACTTAATGACATCATAAACTGACATAAACCTCTTTCTCTAAGAACATCCAATAAACAGGGATGAGAACATAGAAAGTGACTTCTAGCCACTTTGAATTTGTACTCTGCATTTAGCGGTGTATTTTGTCACTGAGTCAAAAAAATGACAAAATAAAATAAAAAAAAATAGCCCATTCTTTAGTCACTAGCTTAGTTTCTAACAAATTTCTAACAGCTGTTTTGAATAATTATTTTTCAAGAATTAGTCAATGGATCACTCATTTAAAAGGGAATTTACTTCCACCTAATGGCAGCTTTAATGTTATGTATTAAAACATTACCAACCAAGGTGCCATCTTATAAACGCACTATGAAAAATATGGTCATTATCACCATCGCTTTTTACATTATGTATTACATCCCTAACATAAGCATCCTGTTTAACCCTTTATCGGGCAAGGAACTATATTTGGTAACTTAATTGATCTCATGCCTTTCCGTGAGCCTGTGTAAGAGCATGGATTTCTTCCAGCCAATCAGCAGACATCAGTCTATGTCACAGATGGCAACACCATGGCATTTGACCAATCAGGAGTTGTCCGGGGCGTTTCAAACTTCAGCAAGCTTCGGGAAGTTGAAAAATGCTGGTCTACCCTTGTATCTACTCCCAGAAATACTGAAAGTGCATCGAAACGAACCATGGTAAGTTTATGAAACTCACACATTATATTAGGGCTGGGCGATATATATCGAACGATATATTATGCGCATCTCATCAGTAAAGCCGGTTCTTTGATTAGCTGTAAATCTTCGTCAGCTGTCTTCAAAAGGAACGCCAGCTTATACACAGAGCCGTAGATCACTGAGAAGCTGCGCCATTGAATCACCCGTGAAACTAACGCGTAGCTTGTCAGTGATGTACGGCTCTTTTCATAAACTGGCGCTGCATTTAATAACAGCTGACGAAGATGTAGCTCTAATCAAAGAACTGGCTTTACTGATAAGATGCGCATAATATATCGTTCGATATATACCGCCCAGCCATACGTTATATGGTTGAATAGTTGTGTTACATGTTGAGATAGACGTTTTTTTGCGTAGGATTTCTAGAAATATGTGAACGTATGGCAAGAAAAATGGTGTGACCATAATTGGTAATTGGTACCATTCAGGTAACACTAGCTTGATTAACAGTATGTCCATTTTTAGACATATGCCCTGTTCAGGTAAGAGTAGCGCAAGTGACAGTATGTCTATTTTTAGACATACGGCCGATAATAAGCCATATCTAAGGTATTCTCTTTTATAAATAAAGCAATATAACGTAGGAGATTATTATTTAATAGTGCATTGCATGTTGTATAACATTGTATAACATTACACAGTAATTCAGTGTGAAACTTAAACATTTATTGAAAGGATCAAGCCATAAATAGTGAAATATGTGTAAAGTCATAGTAAAGCAATGGTCTGTTTTATTACCTTATAATAGTTTTTATTATAATTAAATGGCATATAGTGGTGTTTTTTTAAGCAAGAGTCTTATAATTGCTAAAATAAGTGGTACTACCAGTACTTATACTACAAGTACTTTTATTTCTTACTATATATTTACAAATTAAAGTCAGTATTCTTTGTTTTCAGTAGATCTGCACTTTACTGTTTTCTTTCACAATTAAATTAAAATGGGCTTGATATTTACTTGATATTAAAAACTTAAAAAGGCTTTTCTTTTGCAGCTGTCTACTCATCTGTTCTATGGAAAGAGGTCAGTTGTTGTTGTGCCAGCTGACCCCTCCATCAGTGATGATGATGACAAATCTGTGATCTGAGGAAGACAATGATGTGGCAGACCCTGACTTCATCCCACCTGCCCACAATCTAGACACTTCATGCTCAAGTGACATGGCCTTTGAGCAAGTTGAGGAGCTTGATGATGATGACAATAAAGAGAATCAGGATGAAGACCAGCCAGCACCACAAGCTAAAGGGCACACCAAAAAGAGGAAGAGAGCAGCCAGGCTAACCACATGGAAGAAGGTTGATCTGGACAACCAAGCCCTGCCTGAATATGAGCACTTCCCCCTGACTGCATTGAGACTCCATATAATTATTTCAGCAGGTACTTCATCCCCCATGTTATCAAACATATCACGTACCAAACCAAATTGTATGCAACACAGAAGGATGTCAACACCACCTTCTCTACCACTGAAGATGAGATGAGAAGCTTTGTGGCTATCCTGCTCTACATGGGGATTTCTGACCTGCCTTCCATTTATGACTACTGGGCAATGGAGACCAGGGTCCCTCAAGTTGCAAACCTCATGTCTTCTAAGAGGTTTAGGCTGATGAGAAGGCTTGTCCACTTTAATGACAACACACAGATTCCTGGCAGCATAGACAGATTCTTCAAAGTCCGGCCACTATTCAGCCTCCTGGTTACTGCCTTCAGAAGTGAGCCACAGACCCCCAAGCAGTCTGTGGATGAGGTTATGGTTGCCTACTAAGGCAAGACAGTCGGCAACATGAGGCAATACATCAAGAAAAAGTCAGACAAATGGGGATTTAAGTTGTTTGCAAGGGCTTCAGAGGATGGCTTTATTCACTCGGGTGGAAGGACAACAGGGTCGTCACTCTGCTGTCAAATGTTTTCTTTTATGTATTTATTTTACATAGCACTTTTTCGCTAACAAATTACCCTTGTTCGTCAAAGAAGTAGTTACCCAAGTGACTTTGACACATGAAAAAAAGAAATGTTCCTAAATAAAAGAAGAAATGTTAGTAAATAAAAAAACAAATGTTAATAAATGAAAGGAAAATATTCCTAAATAAATATTCTGTGAAGAATGTTAAACTTGCACATGTCTTATGTATTTATTTCCATTTTAAATATGTCTTGTTTTAAATATATACACATTTTTTGTATTGTATTTTGTAAAAAATTACTGTAGACTGGCGAGGAACTATATATAGTAACTTCATTGACCTTAATTTTCACCATGAAATTGTTTTTTTTTTTTTTAAGTCACAAAAGTTCAAATGTCTTGTAATAACTGCCAATAACACTCCAGGGTTGGAATTTTGAATTTTCTAGTATTTCAATGAGTGCCCTATAAATGGTTAAAAAAAAAAAAAAAAAAAGTTTGACTATGTTTTTGTAACTTGTATTATATGGTTAATATCTAGTATTTGCAAGCAAACTATTTCAAAGATATGTTTTAACAAAAAATAATTTAGCCCTCAACCTAAAATAAGTTTAACACCCCTGCACTATACTTCAGTATTAAGAAATAAAAACATCTCGTTTAACTTTATGTTGATGGTCTGTTGACTTTTAATAACATTGCACCTACATATACACCAAATATAAATGTCAAACTACATTTCAAAGCTTTTTCCAGCATTGACAATTATAAAATAGCTATTTTTTTCCCTATCAACAAAACTTCATTACTAGACCACTCAATTATGTACACAAACACAGAAAAAGTGTCATTATAAATGAAATATGAACCAAATAAACAAAAAAATTATGTAAGTACATCACTTCTGTGTCACTCATGGTACTTTAACAATATAAAATAATACATTTAACAATACATTACAAATACGACACACATTTAACTAGCTTTACAAACAAACAAATAAACAAAAACACTACAATAGATGCTTCATAAACCCCCAATGTCCAACTGACATCCCAGCTCCAAAACTACACAACCAAAATGCAAACCATAAACTAGAGTAACAACATGCTGACAGAAAACATACACCAGGGGCCTCATGTACAAATACTTGCATAGAATTAATACTAAAACACTGCGTACGGACAAAGCTGGAAATGTGCGTATGCACAAAAAAAATCAGATGTACGAAACTGCTTACGCGGAAACCCACGCATATTCTCTTTATACATCTGAATTAACGTGAAATTGAGTGCACATGCACAAGCGCTAAACCCCTCCCTGCCTCCTCCCCTGTATAAATATGGTAATGACTCCACTTTGGCAAAAACCAAACGAAAAAGCAATGGCAAAAGCAAGCTAGAAGAGAAACTTCACAGAATGTGAATTGGAGGTACTCCTATCGGTGTAGACCGGAGAAAAACTGTGTTATTTGCAAGTTTGTTCTCCGGAATTAATAATAATAATAATAGAATGGGAGAGTTTAGCTGACGCAGTTAACACAGGGGGTCTGAACATTGCACTGTGAACGAATTAAAAATGAGATTGTGCGATGTAAAGGTGCAGGTTAAGAGGAGAATAGCAGCGTACCGTCAAAGTGTGGAGCGAACAGGCGGGGGAACAGGGGCTGAACTAACACCTTTTCAGGAGAGAGTTGCCTCAATTGTGGGTGAAACCTTACTGTCTGGAGTATTATCCGTGTCTGTGGGAGGCAGAAAATCACTGTGATCCCTAAAAACGCATTCCCTGGCGAGCTCCCAGTCTCCGAACTAATATGAATATAATAGCGCACTTTTATTATAGTGAGGTTTAATGTTAAAAGATTTTTAAATGCATTAATTAATTTAGTATATAAGCTACATTGATTTTATTTTAGGCAAGTTGTGATGTTTGGAATAGGCATCAGCTCACTTTCTGCCGCTGGTCGTTGCTTTTAAAAAAACAAAAACGTATAGGTTATTTAACAAACAAAAATGTTCCAAACATTTTTCTAAATTGACTTAAAAGAAAAATGAAACGATGTTCACATGTGTTAGTGTGATACTTTGTAGTGTGCAATTTAAAACAGTTGCTTCTAGGAGTCGCCAACGGACATAAAAACAAACACACACAGGAAATAGACGTTCGCCAGACATGGAGTTGCCGCAGACCAACGCACATTCTCACGTTAATTTCATTGTTAGCAAATCAAAACGTGAGCGTGAAATCTGACGTACGCAGAGTTTTTGAACATGCGCAGAGTTTTTGAACATGCGCAGAGTTTTTGAACATGTGCAGAGTTTTTGTGCATACGCAGCGTTGATACATGAGGCCCCAGGTTACTTCTGTATTAATTTCTCATCTTCATTTTCCCCCCTTTTTTTAAGAAATTAAAATAAAAAACGCTTTCTAAGTTTTTCAGGCAGCGAACGTTCCATACATGGGATCCACTTAGGTCACTACATGTTGACCCCAGCCCTCTACCAGTTCTCACAGATTCATAGAGTGAGGGTCTAATGCCGGGCGTTCTGCCATGTCTGGCTGCTGAGGGGATGGAGGAGCTCAACAGGGTCTACTGCTGGGGTCACCAAGTTTGGTCCTGGAGGGCCAGTGTCCCTGCATAGTATAGCTACAGCCATAATGAAACACACCTGAAGCAGTACACTTGAATCTTCCAGGCAGCCAGGCCAGGGCCTCTTAGTGCTTCTACCAATTTGAGGTGAGAACACAGGAGGACAAAACCTGGCATGAAGCAACTTCAGATGCTTCTGACTCCAGAGGAGCAGGTGGTGGGCGAGTTGTGACATGCATAGACCACTTTGTTGGTTGATGTACACAATGGTCACAATGTTTGTCCATGTAAACCTGCACATGCTTACCTTGTAAGCACCCTCTGAGATTCCCAAACTGTCAAAGTGGGGCGGGGCTCTGAGAACCAGCATGGACCACCCTGAAGAACCAATGTTGAGGACTCAGGACATGGTGGAGGTCTCCATTCAAGCACTATACTCAAGATACCGGGGAAAGCATAGCTGTCATTTCCAGATCAGATTCAGCATTCAGCTACAGTTCTGGAGAGCACAAGCGCAGCTGAAACTCCAGCTCACCCTCTGATGCAGGGTTGACATCCGGTCTTCCGGAAGAGTGCCAAAGGATATTGCTGGTACGCTCTTTATAGAGGGCCCAGCACATTCAATTGGCAGCTCAACTAATAAATTAATTAATTAAATAAATAAAAGAGGAGGGGAAGCAAATCTAAAGACTAAAATTGAAACAGCAGCTTGAGCAGGATGCATCAAAGCAGGTCTGCTTTGGAATGAGAAAAATCCAAGTCTTGAAAAGGAGGGATCGCTGGTCATTGGAGTGCAAAACATTGCTCATGAAGGCGTTTTTTTAATAGGTTTGATCAATCCACCATTCCCCATTTGGTATTGGTACTTAATATTCCTCCTCTCTCTATTTCACCAGATCAACCCACCATTTGCCATCTGGTACTAGGGGTCAATAATGTCTCCCCACTCTTACTTTCATCATAGACTGCACACCTAACTTTTACCTCCCTCCAGGCTAAGAAGGAATTGGACATATAAAGTAGGCAAAGGCGGTTGGGCCTGATGAGATCTCCTGCTCCAGTCAACTAAGTGAAATAATTTTTTACCTGTTTAATCTGAGCTTGCGGTTGAAGAGGGTTCAAAGGAAGAGAAAGAATTTGTGTTTCTTTTACTAACACCACTAAATAATTATTTAATTTAATTACTTAATTATTAATTAAGTATTTAATAATAAAAATAAAATAGTTAATGACAAGGACAGGTAGCATAGGTTGAGTGGATGGATAGATCAAATAGAAGGTTCATGTATGTGTTTTTTCTGCAGGTGACAAGTGATCTGTTTGATATCATGTCTGGTCAGACAGACATTGATCACCCACTGTGTGAGGAGTGCACTGACACACTGCTGGACCATCTGGACACACAACTCAGCATTACAGAAAATGAGTGCCAGAATTACAAGTTAGTATAACTCTCACACTAAACATCTTGAGTAATTTACTGGCTTATTCTATGAATAGGATTGTCATTTGCCTGCTTTGAGGGCCTGTATCATTTTTTTTTTTTCATTAAACATTTTAGTCGATAATGACTGACATAACTGACTCGTGGGTCACTCAATTGGCTGTGAATTATTAGGAGCTGTTTAGAGTTGCTGTCTCAACTACCAGAAGAGGAGGAAGCTAGTCTGCTGAATTCACTGGAGCAGTTGAAACAAGAGGAGGAATCTCTGATCCAGGAACTGGAGAGCATTGAGGTGCAGCGTGAGGCTGTGGCTAAAGAGCTGGCCCAGGGACGCAATCATGACCAGCTGATGGACACCGAAGAGCTTCAGTACATATGAGAATATTTACTAAGAAATCATTCAATTTGTTCTTTCTTTATATTTATTTTATTTTTTTGCCTTTATTTTAGAGGATAAGACAGGGAATGGGACTGAGACATGGCCCAGGCCAAGCTTAATCTAGGGTCTCTATGAGCGATATAGCTCTTTATATATTGGAGCAACACAGTAATCTATATGTTACAGTTCCTTCTGCATTTTTAAAATAAGTTTTCATTGGCATCTTGGAAACAGAGTTTGCCTCTGTCTTTACTCTGAGGTCAAAGTTTGTATTAATTGGTTTGTATTATGAAATAGGGGAGCATGGGGCACAGACTAACACAGGGTTAAACTGTAACAAACGTGTTTTAATTCAGGGGTAGGCAACGTCTGTCCTGGAGTGCCGATGTCCTGTATAGTTTAGCTCCAACCCTAATCATATACACCTCAAAAAGCTAAGCAAGGTTTTCAGGATTACTAAGGCTACAGGCTGGTTAAAAAAATATATATATATATATTCACCTAAAGGATTATTAGGAACACCATACTAATACGGTGTTTGACCCCCTTTCGCCTTCAGAACTGCTTTAATTCTACGTGGCATTGATTCAACAAGGTGCTGAAAGCATTCTTTAGAAATGTTGACCCATATTGATAGGATAGCATCTTGCAG
>JAUMHI010000058.1:3434893-3448934 GCA_032359435.1 Enteromius unitaeniatus | reverse complement strand
CACACACACACACACACACACACACACACACACACACACACACACACACACACACACAGCAACCCAGTGAAAACACACGACTCATCTCTCCACAGCTGTGCTCTCAAACTCACATTTAGATACACCAAGATAACTATTCATGCTACTGTGTAGTTACTGAGCAATATTAAATGCATAATTACTATAGGCTATGGTTACAGTTTGAATTAGGGTTCAGGTTACTTGCATGCATTTATGCATCATTTTTTAGAAGCCTACACATGACAAGAACACCTTAAGAGAAAGTGTTGCCCAATACTGACATAATTATAGTGACAAGCATTTATGGTAAACTAAGTGACATTTTTATATTTAAATATGTTTGCAATTACACATTTGTAATAATAAAGTTGCAATATATCAAAAATATTTGAATATAAATCATTTATTTAAAATATATTTAAATTGAATGTAATACTGGAAAGCACTACAGTTGAATTTATAATCCTGTACTTTACATTAGTCAACGTCAAAATAAGCGTGACTTTAGTAAAATAAAACATATTAAAACAATGGTTTAAAATGTGCTTTAGAGTAAAACTTTTAATTTGATTTTATTATATGGTGTCATGGAAGTGTCTCTCTTTAAGTGCAATTAAGGTGCCTTTTACATTAACATTACAATTATCTGTAAGTACAAGGTTTTTTTTATTTTTTTTAAATAGACCTGCACCTTTAAGATTAGAAATACAAGTGCACATTCAACACAACTGAATAAATCTTTTTTTGCAAGGTGATAGATAATATCCAATATTCATATTAATTAAAGCACATCATAGAGAAGTGCATTGTTTGAAAGTGTAATAAAAGCAGAAATACAAAAATGCCATTCGGCACGTGAGAAGAAATAGAATGGAAGTCCATACAACACAGAGTGAATAAGAGTGAGCGTCAGGAACTTTGGTGTCTTTTATTGCCCTCTAGGGACGCATAGACATATATCACTATAGAGATTTGTAGAAGGGAAGGGTTCTGTGAATGTTAAAGATTCTTCACAGATGCATCGGTGCCAATAAAGAACCATTATTTTAGTGTGTCTCAGGACATCACTGTAATGTTCAATGAGCGTTCCTTTTTAAAAAACCCACCAAGTGCCACGTCCAAACTTCATAACCTTAAACGACTGAGGGCTGTCTGTGATAGAGCGAGGCCAGGCAGAGGTGAGTCTTCTGCTCATGTCAGAGTGGAGCAGCTGTCAATCAGGATTCATCAGCGGACACAAAGCCCTGCGTCACTGCACTCACCCAGCCCTTTAAATCTGTTTGATCCCATTTAGGTTAACGCAGGCTAAACCCTAGCAAGACCAGTAGACCTACAGCAGAAGAGATGAATGCAATATACACAACCTATATGTGAACACTGACCCATATTCATATCTTTATTCATCCTCATCCTCAAACCCTAAAGCTGAAGTGCTGTAAAGTTCACCCAAAAATGAAAATTCTGTCATCATTTACTCCCCCTCGAGTAGTTCCAAACCTGTGGGGATTTCTTTGTTCTGCTGAGCACAAATGAAGATATTTTGAAGACAGTTTGTAACCAAGCTGTTTTAAATCAACCATAGTAGGGGAAAAAATATCCAAATATCTTCCTTTGTGCTCAGCAGAACAAAGAAATCCCCACAGGGTTGGAACTTAAGATGTTTCTTACTTTCTTACAAAAATATGTTTTTCATGTTATCGTCTTAATAGCCAAAAACATGGTCAGACTAATGGAAGAGTTTGATTCTGTGCTTCCGTTTGTCTGCTTGGCATGATCTCCACTGAGGAGAAATCAATGATACATCTAAGAAAGCATTCATTTCCACTTCAGTTCTTAATATATTACAGTGCCCCCATCACAAACAATTTGTCATGAGTTCTCAAGATGTCCATGTGTGCTAAGTTTTAAATGATTAGTGTTTAGAAGATGTGGATACTGAACAGCTGAATTAAACACTGAATTTGCACTGCAGTGATGATGTCATTTTATAGGCCAACCTGGCCTGGCTCACTCGACAAGACACAGCAGCATTTTCCATTGGCTTTTGGATTAATGCAGAAAATAAGGTCATATTTTATTTTTATAGTCCACTTTAGATTTAGACTACTAACTATAAGTAACTTTGTAACTACATGTCAACTAATTCTCATTAATTCACAGCTACATATCTAGCTCTCAGAGTAGACTGTTAGGGTAGGTTTAGGGTTAAAGTTTCTGGTAGTCAGTATGTAGTTTGTTGTGAACTTATAAAATAAAAAACAAAGTGTTAGAAGGTATTAAGCAGACACTCTACTAATACTCTAATGACTGCTAGTTGACATGGAGTTACTTACTGTTAGTAGAGTGTCTAAAGTTAAGTAGACTATCGAAAATAAGCTTTGTTACTAGAAAGAGTTTTGCTTATCATGATAAACTTCACCAATGATTACAGCTTTAATGAATTTTGCAGCCAATCAGCAGAAGTAGCTAAACGAAGACTAAAAACAAACTACACCATGGTCACGACTTCAGCATCGGCACCATTAAACTATTATTATCATTAATATTATTAGAAATGTGAAAATATTTTGAGCTTGTGGTCAAATCAGACCTTATTTCAGGCACTGAGACCAAAAACCAGTTAAAAATAAATAAATAAAAAGAAAAAGGAATGATTCATTGCTGAAATTAAACTCATTTGTGGGTTTTGGCCTACAAAAATATCCTTTCAGCTCTTGGCAAAAATACATTTGGGGCAATGGAGCTAGGACAAGAGCCCTCAAAAAGAAAGAAAGAAGGAAAGAAAAAAGATAGGTAACACTTTTTTTGATGGTCCCTTTTGAACAGGGACTGTTCTGTTGATTTATCTGTTGATAATAAGTAGCTTTGCACCTACATGTCAACTAACTCTCATTACAATATTAGTGAGTCATTCCACGAGAATGGCTAAAATATGACTTGGATATTTTCACATTTTTTACCAAAATGTATCATTTGTATGTATATCCCACATCATTAAGGATGTATTTAACTATCAGAAAAATGCATTTTCCCATCTCAGGTATTAGGTTTTTTTTTATTATTTATCATAGTTTTGACTGTAATTCTTCAACCCCGTAATGGACACTTTGTAGGCTCTCTGAATATTAACATAAAATGTATTTCTAAAGAAATCAATATGTTTACATTAATCAGATGTCCCCCATACTAATTCAATAATTTTAAATAGCAAAAATGACATAAAATTACACATTTCTACTCTCTTGAATCCTGAAATGTAACTAATAAGTGAAAGCAATCTTGTCATTTTTTATCAAAAATTTAGTTAAACTAAGTAATGTAATTAAAATCAATGATCATATGATAGTGCTCAATATTTTAGACACAACATTTTAAGAAAATAATATATGAAAATGTAGGTTTAGACTAGCATAACAGGGTTGAAGAGACAAATGCATCTTTACATATAAACATTTGTTTTTAGGCCAACACAGTCTCTCGACCAATTTTTATGTATTCATACATGATGCCAAATGTGTGCCAGTTCGTACTAATTCATACGTCCTCACTCGTATGGATTTTGTACAATTTGTCTAAAACCCTGTGATGGGTAGGTTTAGGTCGTTTGTACAAATTCATACGAATTGGCAACTCGTAAAATACGTATGATTTAGAAGAAATCGCATTAATTCTCCATCTCTCACGCTCACTCTAAATATCTCACGATATTTCCTTTGCCTTTCTGCTGCTGTTGTTGGTGCCATCTTACTCGCATTCTTAACATAGAACATAAAACACATTCAGCATGCATGCAGTATAAGATTGATGATTGAATATAATAAAAATTCATTTAAATAATTGAATAACCTAACAACCAAAGTATTAAAATCTCAACCCCATTACAATCAAAAACATAACGGGGTTGTGTGTGATGGGGTTGAGATTTTTGCACAAAATGGCCGCTGCTCAATGTAGTGAATACCAGACAGAGAGCATATGGCATGCATGAAATTCATAATCACCATATATTCATGAAATAGCAAAAAACTTTTTTATAAGTAATAATTTTCAATCTTTGTTTCATGTTACGGTGTTGATTCATTGAGTTTGACGACCACAATATCACAAGATATTACACTAAAGATAGATATACACTAAAATAAAGGAAAAAATGGGAGCAACTTGCCCGTCTCTGTGGTCCTGTTGTCTAAAAGACTTCAGTGATGTCACTTCCTGATGTATATGGAATTCTGGATCACACTATGGTATTTATGGGGGTAGGATCATCCGTGTAACGGGGTTGAGGGGTTACTCAGGGAGAGACATAATTGTGATTTTAATAAATAATTAACAATTAAATAAAAAAAAATTAACATTACCAGCAAAAGAGCACAAATAGATGATTAGGTTCATATAAAAATGTATTGACTTTTTAAATAGTTTGATTTGGTATTTTAAAAGTAAACTTTCATCAAACTTTCATTAAAGGGTGCATTTCAAAATATATGTAAAGCTGTTTAAATATAAAGTTTGGTGACCCAATAGATGAAATACACCCTAAGAGGTGAGAGGGACTCAAATTGTGCCATTTTCATGAAATGACTCTAGTACACTCTCTAATTAATATCTGCTAACTCTTGATTGAGATGGTCTCCCAAAAGACACTCTATTGACTATAAGTGACTTTACAAGTACATATCAACTTATTCTAACCCTACCAGTTTACTAATACTCTGCTAGCACTTTATTGAGAGTTAGTAGATATGTCAGTGTAATGTTACTTATAATCAACAGAATACATTAAAGGGACCATCCAAATAAATCGAAACCAAAAGATATTTGAAGAATGATTTATTGAGAATGATATTTCAGCATGCTTTAGCAAGGAAAGAATAGTTCTGTGGTTGCAGTGATGGTATCAATACCATGGTATAGAGTGAGTGTCATAATTCATAAATCAGTATTTAGTATTCCAAGAACTTAGAATAGGTCAATTCTGGTTTAACCTTAGAAATACTCCTATAAGACCAAGTGAAGAAAAAAGACAAATTGATATGCAAATATGTTCTTTCATAATAAAATGTTGATATGAAAATGTTTTAATTCATTTAGCAAAAAACAAATATGGTAAAATAATGTTTATTTAACATTTTCATCACACTGCAAAAAAATGTATGTTCTTTTTCAGTATTTCTGTCTTGTTTTCCAGTGTCTAAAGACATCAAGATACACTTACTAGAGTTGGAAATAAATACCATAAAATAAAAATTCTTGTTTTATGAGAAACGGTTAACTCAAGTAGAAAAATACTCTCCATTGACACGTTTGCTCTTGTTTTAAGGATAAACTCACTTAATGTTGTATAACTATTCAGAAACGAAGACTTAATTCTGCATCTTCATTAACTTCAGACTTTCTGAAATTCATTTAAGATCACTTTAGGCCTTATCTTTAAAAAAAAAAAAAAAATTCAGAAATCCCTCACATGGTCCCAATCAGCAACAGAGGCATGAGCACATCTGAACGTGAGCTGCAGGGTTCAGTAAGTGACTCAGAAGTGCCCGGGCCAGAAGTCTGAAGCTGCAGTAAACAGCTCATTTACTGAAACAGCAGCACGTCGCTGAGAAACACCCACATCCTAATAAACAAAAAGATGTTGAGATTACAGCTGACACGTTCACAAATCAAGCTAAGTGTGCAAATGTGTTTTCTGCTGTGTATGGCATGTTCTCTCTCTGTGAATAAACAGCATGGGCTGTCAGCTATGGATACAGCCGGCCATTGATTATGTTTGTTTGAAGAAATAACTTGCTGAACACACATGAGGCAAAAACGTGCAGAGGTGTACATGCATGCACTTTTACGTCCCACGAGGGAACCTTTGTATGCACGTTTATTTTCATAGGGTCAAATGTTCAAACAGTTTGTATATGCCTCATTAAAACCCTCACCAGTCATCATCAGTCACCGAGCAGAAAGTTTAGTCAAGTTAAATTTAACTTCTCTTTTCAAAGTGACCACATTTAAATACAAACATACTGTACATTATAAACTAAGCAAACTACATGTAAGAAACATCTAACTGACTGTATTTACAATATTTGTAGTGATATTCGCTTATAGTTCATGCCTCACAGGGTTTAAAGCCAAACTTGCAACTGTTATCAGATCTTTGAAGGAAATGTAAAATTGCTATTTATGTCGCATTATATTGTATTCTGTTCTATTCTATTCTATCGTACACTTTTTTTCTATCATTTTGTGTTTAAAACACTGGTGATTTTTGATACCGGTATGTTATTCGGAGTCATTTGCACTCCGCTCAAGGTCCTAGACACTAAGGATCGATCACTGTAGAGCGCACAGATGTATATATACAGTATAAAATGTGTCCAAACATTTGAGCGAATGTTTTGATGTGTCCAAATTGACTTAATGCGATTGTGTCAATGACTGTAGTTCATGGAGACGGAGAAATAAACATGAGAGCTTGAATGTATCATTTGTACTCTGGTTTTCTTGGACCAGTAGCCCCAGTAACTATAGTAACTGCTGCTCAGTAAGTTTTGGGAGGACACCAGAATTAAAGTCATTACAGAGTAGAATTTCCAAGTCCCTTCTGAGTTCATTCATTCTTTTCATGTCAGGTCATTAAAAGTGATGTCCTTTTTCTATGTGAAATAACTTCTCCCCTTCCACTTCAACCATTCAATTATACGCGAATCATTCATCGGGTGCCTAAAATAACAGCACAGAAATAAAAATGTTAAAGTTAGCCAGTTAACATTCATGAGCTGTCAACTAGATATATTCATACTTCCATAACCTTTACAGAACTTTTTTGAGTGAAACTAAGCAACAATTGACACAAAACATCACAGAAACCATCAAATCTATTGCTATCGTTATATATCGTTTGTCCTGGTGTTTTCCTTCCAAAACTATGTCACTTCCTGCAGTCATTTAAAGGAGTTTTAACTAAATGGGAAGCATCTAATCTTATTCTACTGTTAAAATACAGCATCCGGTGATGTAACATCTACTCAAGATGAAAATGTAATAAAATTGGAACCCTTCACAAAATTGTTGAAATATAAATTTCCAATATTTGCGAATATCTAGTTGCATACTTTTTAATGCATTTATGGTGAGAAGGCTGTCGGTCAAAATTGTACATTGTTAGCTGTTTTTGAGACTAAAAATAAAATCAAATGAAATGCCATTTCCATTTAACAGCAGTCTTTCGTGGAGAAAACTTTCTGCCTGGAAGGCCTTTGGGGACAGAACAGAGTGGAGCTCATCTAATCCTATTCTATGATTTGTAAAGAGCAGAGTGTTTCCCAGCGCAGCAGCATCAATCCTCGCACAGCAACACCTGCCGGGTTTCTCAGAAGTCTCTCTATCCTGCCCCTGTAATGAATCCGATCTGGCGTCGCGCGGCACGTGCATGGAGGAACCCCCATGAGGTCAAAGGCATGGGAGATCTGTGATGTCACTGGGTAAGGCACGTTCTGGGCACGCTCAGAATACTCTCTACTAGTAGCCTTAATTATTCAGAGCAGCTGACTAACACGGATCTGGCTACACACAGCTAAGTGAGATCAGAGCAGCCGGGTATCTGGGTTAACAACCGCACAAGAAACTAACTGCAAAGTCTCTTTATCACTATTCCCTCCAAACATCTGCTAAAAACATCACAACGATCCACAAGTAACTCCAGTCCATCAGTCAAGCCAAAACGGTTTAATGTATTTGTAACTTGTTTTCATTTTAAACCCATAATCTATAACAACACTATAACATCTCCTGTTGTATTTGTTTAGAGCTGTTTTTGGACTGTTTAGGTTTGCGAACAATGCTTGATCTGTGCAGATTTTTCAATAGATTCAGACGAAATTTTCACTGGAGGATTATGGACTTCAATAGTTTGGACTTAAAGCATATTATTGATGAATGTGTTACACAGCTTTTGTCTTCTCGAGATGTTAAAACGCATGGACTGGAGTGGTGTGGATTGTTTTCATCAGCCGTTTGTACTCTGACGGCACCCATACACTGCAGAGCATCCATTAGTGAGCGAATGATTGGACGCTGCATTTATTGTTAACAGATGAAGAAAAAAATCGTGAGGGTGAGCACATTTCATTTAATAATTACCATAAATACAACCATTAACATAATATGTAGAACAATAGATCTAAATATTTTATTTTTCATTTGCTTGTCCAAGACTGTGATGATTTTAAAAAGTACACCGACCCAGCTGCATTTTTGGTGATGATGACACTTTAGTTTACTGATGTATTTCCCTTTAAAACAATTACTTAAGAGTAAGTGATTACTTCATCCAGCGGGCTAATGAGTTGGGTTACTTGGGGTGTTTCCTTACACAGGACAAGCAGTTTGGAAAAGGAATGGATAGATGCATTAGTAGTGAAAAGGTCTATCATATTAGATATGACGAATAAGCAATTATGGTGATATACAGCAAACAGCATGAAGTATGACACATTTGCATTTCCCTTAAAATGCTGATTTTGCTCTGTTTCCAACACACAATGTCATTTGACAATCTGATGTAATGATGTCAGAGAATTGAATTAAATTAGCAACTCAACAACAGGGTCTATATCCAGTAACCTGGCAGGGCATCGTCTCTCCTCTCTGACTAATTCAGTCAAGTAAGCGATTATCATTCACCTCACTGTGTGTCTGGCAGATGCTTGAACTGGACGGTCGCAGTAATTACTTCATATTAGGACCCTTAACCATCATGCACTTATTTCTGGAGGGGTCATCTCATGCACTCTGCTTTTTCATTCTCTGATGACTGTAACGTATGCAAAGAGAGAGGTTAGTTCGAAAGGAAAGGACCGTCTGCTTAATCAAATCACACCAAACATCCAATTCATTAGGACGGGCTTGAGATGACTGCATGAGAGCAAATTTGACAAATGAAAGAGGGCTGACATCACTCATGTCACGTCACTGGAGACACGTTCTGCTCTGACCCCAAAGACTGTAAAAACACACCGTGACAACGGCTCTGACAAAACATGCAGAGGTGCTGAACAAGGGCGTATGAGGGGACTGTTATGCCTCAACTCACTCCTGTCTGGACAAAATCCAACATCTGAATGCATAACAGAAGCACTTCAACATTGAAAAATCAAGGTTGAACTCATGAACGATGAAACGCTTTTGACATTAAGATGTCTGAAGAAAAATGCCCCAATCATCCAAAATTATGCTTTTAGTTGTAGCGCCCCCTATTAGCCGATTTGGCAACAAATTGGTGGACATCCTCAAATCAAGTTGTTTTCTATGTGTATACATTTTCATAAAGCTCGGGTATTGTATTGAGCAGATACAGAGTCAAACAATCAAAATGGGTAATGCCAGATTGTTTAATTGGCTTATGTCTTCTCATCCCTCTAATAAACAACATTGTCAACATTTTGACATGAGGATTTTGTTATGATGCATGACAAATTTTGTGAATTGAACCAGTGGCCTAGGAGGAAATGCTAGCCCACGACCAAATTGTACATATTTTATAAGATGGCTAATTAGTACAAATTCTTATTTTGGATGATTTGTCACCTCAGCAGTCTTACATAGCCAGACCTTTAAACTGACAGCTGAAGGTTTGGAATCCATGGTAGCATTCATTGGTCAAGGCCCGCCCATGAGACCGTTTGATTGACCATCAAACAACCATTAAAAGTTCATTTCAGGGGCTGGGTTAGGTGTAGATCATTCAAACAAATTCATACAAATTGTGCAACTTGTAATGAATTAGTCACATTGTAAAATGTCAACAGATCGGGCTTGAAAATTAAATATGAAAAAAAAAAATAATAAAATGTCCCAGGGATGATAAAGGATCTCTAGAAACAAACAAATAAATAATTAAAATAAATAAGATTCTCTCTCATGGGCAAAATCAAGACTTCATCAAATATGGAACAAACAATCAAAGCCCCTTGGTACCTCTATTTATTTGACTAAATGTTTTTTCTATACATATACTATATAAACACATACTGTATGTAGATGTATTACACCTACTTTATTTATTTCTAGTGTTGTAATTAACATATTGCATACATTTCCATTTTATTTATCTTTGCTTTTTAATTTTTAATTTTATTTGATCTAATTTTTATTTTAAAATGTGTTCTTTTATTGACAGTTCACTTATTTTAAGAATTGCTGCATACAAACTATCCTATTAACTGCTATAATCGGACCATGCTAAATAAAGATTCCATGGATAAAATTTGGTGTATGGACATTTCTGGATTTGACTAAAGGGTTCAGAGGCTGCCTTTTGTTCCAGAACTTTGAACAACAAAAATAGACTTAGCATAGCACTACCTAGTGTCCGACAGATGTATGTGCAGTGTGCCTGAGTAGTATCTGGAAACTTAAAATCTTTCTGACTATTTAGGGCAGAAAAGGAATATTTGGTAAAAGAGTATACATACAACAGGGTAAAGAAATAAACTGAATGAATCGGACAAATACTGTTCATAGCAATTTTGAGGTTTGGTGTTTGGCAAACTTGACTGTTTGAATGTTTTAACCAATGCATAAAATGTGAATAAGATATTATATGATCGAGTCATAGTGTTGAAGTCAACCTGGAATGGCAATTGACTGAAGGCAAATTTGTAATATTTTCGTTGCAATCTCCTTGCAGATTTATATGCAGTAACCAAGTTATTGGGGGTCTGTCTGGGTCACAGGGTAAACTTAAAGATGCCTATAAAGACACACAAATAACAATCATTGATGCTTGTAATCATCTCTTTATTGCATGCCACTGCAAATATCTTCTCTTAACATTAAGCAAATATGACCTGGAGGTATTCATCTGTAGTACCAATCAAATTCTGCTACAAAAATGATTATTATACTGAACACCAAATGATAATGTTATTGACGTTAACTGCAAGAGGAAGCAAAATCTAAAATGCACGTTCATAAATCTCAGCTCCTTTCATTGTGCACTTCATTTTCTTCTACATCAGCTCTTTCAAACAGCCCTTGTGAGAGCTGCGCTTTAAAAAAAACAAAAAAAAAACCCACTAACTCTGAGATGCAGATCACTGTAGCACTGCATAATATAACAATAAAAAAAAAAACTGGCACAACATTTTGGCACACGTGGCAACTCTTCAGAGAACAGATTACACTTTATATTCCAGTATTTTCTTACAAGAAAACAGCAAAACTAAGGTGAAAACAATGCATATAGAATGTTAAAGTAAGCGGTCAAAGAAAGCAAGTGTGCTTACTGTAGAACAAGGTGATGAAAACACAAGCTTGTGATGCACCTTAACACTAGCTGAAACATGAGCGGGAAGTCATGAGTGTCAACCTCACGTCAACATCAGTGTTTGTTCCAGGTTGGGATGGCGATTGGGCCTTGAGGGGATCTCTCCACCAATATCAGCTCCTCTGGGTTATTAATGGCCTTGTAATGGACTAACAGGTCCTGGATGGCTCGTTCTTCAATCTATGATGAAGATGAATAGAAATAGAAATATTAAAGTCTCGGTTGTCAACTGCTGACACTAGACTTTAATTCAATGAATAAAACCATGCCTATGTCACAAGATTGAAGAACGTTACCTGTATGAGTGCTAGCGGTTTCTCGCGGCTGCGGATCAATGCGGCTTCCTGTTGTCTCTCCTCCTCCACAATAGAGGCAAATGTAGAGGTGGACGGAGGGCTGCCAACCCCCTTCAGCACCCAAGGGCTGATGGGAAGAAGAAATGAAAAAAAAAAATGAGTTCAATGAGTTTAAGCTGGTTCCTATTTTCCCCCTCCTTAAAGGAATAGTTCACCCAAAAACGTGCTCACACTCAGGCCATCCATCAGAAATCCTTTCAATGGTTCCATCCTCAATCCATAGTATTGTTTTTTTTTCCAAATGAAAAATTCATCTTGTCTGAACCAGGAGTGAAATCTGCACAGACATGCAGCTTTTCCCTTCGAAAGACATTAACTGATGGACTGGAGTGCTGTGGATTATAGAGATGTTTTTATCAGTTCTTTTGACTCTCATTCTGACGGCACCCACTCACTGCAGAGCATTGCCGAGATGTTTCTCCAGATCTGATCAAGAAACAAACACATCTACCTCTTGGCTGTCCTGACGGGAAGCACGTTTTTAGCAAAACTTTTTGGGCGATTATTCCTTTAATGAGGAGTTATTTTTAGGTTGTGTATTGCATATTTTACTACACTGTTGGAAGAATGCATGTGGTCCAGAAAGTTCACTGTACTGAAAGCCATGAAGCGATTCCATGAATGAGCACAAAAACGTGAAATAATTCCTCAACTAAAACAAAACTCTTTTCAGCTGAAAGCAGTGGTGAGTTTCTAAAGCATGTCCGACCGGCTACTGCCATCTCAGCGTGTGCTCATAAACACAGGTGACGTCAAGCCCCAGGGACGTGTGTGTTTGTGACATAAAGTTTGCCCTTATCAATAGAGATTACGATCACAGTCAGGCAGTGGAGCGCTGCTGATGAATATTCAGCCCTGAGCTTGAGCGCTGGAGTCATAAACACGAGCCCAGCGGGGAGCTGACGTGACCGACAGACAGAGACAGAGAGACGCCTGGACACAGACACACATCTGCAAGCTCAGGTCAGATCAGCGCGAAACGTCCTGAAGAACCTGCCGAGAGACATCTCGGAGAGCAGAGCATCACGTTCCACTCTTACACAACCGTCTGAGAATCACCTGAACTTCAGACAACACTGGCTTGCGTAATAAACCAAAAGCAACAAAAGCCAAAACATAATCACTTTGGTTCACCCTGTCATCATGCTGCAAGACTCCAGACCAACATATGCCACAATCTACAGATGGAAAGACAGAAACAGGAACTAGTACTAGTAGTAGTAGCAGCAAAGAAGTGTACGATCTTATCAGCTTCTTTTCTGCACAAAAAAAAAAAAAATAAATAAAATTTTACATATTCCATACTATAATTTAGCAAGGACACATTAAATTGATCAAAAGTGACAGTAAAAGACATTTTCAATGCTACAAAGATTTCTATGTCAAATAAAAGCTGTTATTTTGAACTTTCTATTCATCAATTTTACTATTTTCTTTTAATATTTTACAAAGTTACAGATCATGCTCCGTTTTGGTATCGGTGAGCAATATAGAAAATGTAATTTTAAATATATAGTCTATACATTACCATTCAAAAGTGCATTTCTATAATAATATATACATTTCTAAAATCTAAATAGCTTTGTTGCTTCTACCACTGCACAGCTTTATATGTGAATAATGATATTAAAGTTCTAAAAGCTACAAACTATTTTTTCTAAACAATTATACACAAACATTAGGTTTCCAAAGCTATTATTTTCCACACCATTTAAAGTTGATTGTGGGGAAAGTATGTGATTTATTTTATTGAAAAATGATATCAAATAAAATGTAGCTTTTTAATCGGCCGTTAAATCATTAACAGACAGTTAAAAAGGTCATTTCCCTTGCTGAAGTTCAAGCACATTTACATTTTCTTTGACGCTTGGAGGAGTGATGGGCTACTTGTTCCTTTTTTCTTTACTTTTTCTCAGTCTAACACACAAAACACAGATGTACTGTAACACGACTGACTTGACTTCAGTCGCTCAATCGTATGAAGAAGCATTACAGCACCACCTGATGGAGCAACACCTGCTCTCACACGAAACCTAGTGAGCGTCTACAAACAGAAGAAATGTAAAGCATTATCGGTAAGCTACAGGCAGACGGTTTAAAAGCAGGCAGCACCTTATTTTCCCTAAATCCTTTACAGAGAAATCAACCCCAATAATGCAATAAAAACAGATTTTATTTTTGGGGTCTGCTAGAATACTTTCACAATTTAAAGTTTGTCCTCATACTGTGCACTGTTATAGCTCCTCTGTGCCTTCGTTTGAGTGTCCGTCTGCTCTGAATGGTCAGCTGATTGCCCAACCATTTAAAACCTGTGCCAGCTTTACCATTCCAGCTCCTGAGG
>JAUMHI010000058.1:3398049-3420063 GCA_032359435.1 Enteromius unitaeniatus | reverse complement strand
CTTGCTTTCAGCTAAGAAAAATGCCGTAATTTTCTAATGTTATTTTATGATTGTTGGGGCAGCATCCAGGTATATCTTAAACTTCTCAAAACAGGCAATACAAAATAAAGTCTGATTCAACTGTGGATAGTCACAAGTCCTAGCTTGGTTTAGATCCTACCTGTCAAATCACTACCAATGAATTTGGGTAGATGAAAATCTGCCTGACCTAAATATAGCAAAATATGGTGTCCCACAAGGCTCGGTCTCAGCCCCTTTGTTGTTCTTGTACTTGTGATAATATTAGAAAACACAGCATAGTTTTCACGGTTATGTAGACCACAAAGATCTCATACTTATGTCTGGATAAAAGTTTTTAACGATGATGGATTGTACTCTATGTATGTCAAGTCATTTCAATTTGCTGAACTGTGATTAACGCAAGCACTTTAGATAAAATTATTTTTAGAATCAAGCTTTTACAGCTACAGCGGAAAGCTAGACATTTTGCTTTTAGGAGCAATATCAATATTAATTTGAGACTGATGGTTTGTTCACTTGATCAGTGATGTGAATATTCAGACAGCATCTTCATTTGAATGTCGAGTGATAGATTCATTCTTTCAGCAAAAGACCAGATAGATTGGGACACAACAGGGATTGTAACAACTCCTTCATGAGCATTTTTAGGGAGAAACAGGTGCATTTGTATGATTAGGACAGATCAGCTGACTATGGGAGCAGACCGCTTTAGGCTTTATCTCCAACTTTACTTTTACACAAGGTATTTTTGGGTAATATTTTTGTATGGGTACACAAGAGACTGAAGTTCAGTGTCGTATATCTCTCACCCTTCCAGCTTCATCCAGAGCCAGAATCACCAGCTTCTCTCCTCCACCATCATGCAGAAGCTGAGGATCGATGCGATGATCCAAACTACCACCGCTCACTAAGACTTTCTTCAGGTTCAGCTGTCTGGAAGTTAACACAAGAACAGTGTTACAGATGGCCAAGTTTCCTGTGAATTAAAATTGTGCAAAAATGTAAATACTGCATTAAACATTTGCAAATTCATCTCATGTGTTCAAGAGAACAAGAACAGGCACAAAATAACAGTAATAAGAGTTGCTTCAGACGGGAAACCTGTGACTGTTGTTTCCTGCACATTAAATGAATTGTGCCTCAGAGCATGCAAACGCAATAAACGCTGTCATGTTATTTGGCATTTGGACGTCTGATGTTTGGGAACTCAATCATGTGAGACACTTCTGGGAGGTAATTATACATAACCATTTTGATGGCAGACTGACAAACAATATTTAAGACGGTTGAGATGGATGAGAAAGCCTTCTGGTTAGACTGAACAAATCTGGTTTACTAAGACAACATAACAGGAAACCCTGTTCTCCCTCCTAACTCCACTCACTTGGATGCCAGTTTCTTGCACTGATAATCTGCCAGCAGGTACACATCTCCCTTTTCGGTCACACAGACAGTGGCTCCATTGCTGGCTGCAGCCATAGTCATGGTCACATCCTTGTGGTGCAGAGCGGACACCTGTCGAGGAACAGTCACGCACTTCTCTCCATTGGGCTCCAGAAGGTAACCTGAATGTACCACAATGGTTGGACTACAGGTTTTCATATGGGAAAAGGCAAATGAAGCAGATGCTCTAATGAAATAGCATGAAGAGGATTTGCTAGACACTTTACATCAGGTAAACAATCTGTTTGTTTGTCTGTGATGATAAACAGATCTGGATGCTTGGGTAGCTTACCAAGCTGGCCACCATTTAATCCTATGGTATACACCGCATCTCGGGTCCAGAGAACAGTGTGGAACCTGCCAGCTGCAACACCAATCACAGACCTTCCTTTCAGGGACTTGGATGTGACCTGTAGTCAACAGAATAACATGAAATGATGCAATTCATGGAATAACCTAGACACTTAATTCCCAGCGATATCATCAACTTGACTGCACAGATACTTTCTGCACTGAAACGATCTGGACTAAGAACTGAACTGCCTAAAACTGAAAATTGAGTGTTTACCGTTTTGCATTATGACACACTATTCTTTCCTATCGAATACTGTAAAGCTGCGTTTACAATATATAATACAATAAAGGTGACCTGACCCAGATTTTTTGTTTTGATGCATCACTAGTTTTGTGATATCCAGGCTGTCTGACCTGTTTGGGAACATGGCTGGAAGCAGGAGGAGGTACCAGGCCCAGCTGATGGTGGGTGTTGAGCCCAAAGGTGTAGACGTACCCCTCCTCTGTCAGTACAACAGTGTGATCTCGGGCTCCTGCGATCTGAGAGCAGTGATGGGACAAAAGACCCTCCACCATCCTGGGAACCTTTGATACGAATGTGAACACCAAGTCTTAAAAATGACAGCAGATGTTTAAAAAAAAATAATAATAATAAAAAATGTCTTACCAGATATGTCTGTTCATCTCCATGTCCGAGTCGCCCGCCCTGTCCGTGTCCACATGTGTATACCTGACCCTTCTGGGACAAGAAGACCGAGTGGAACTTACACAGCACCACCTTAAAAGACACCGAAAAAACAATGTTGACATCATTCAAGACCATGTTAATGAAGATATAGCACCATCTTACCAATATGTGCACAATAAAGCCACACTTATGTAGCACAATAAAAGAACCACCATGTTTGGTTTGAAATAATAAAACACATGCACTTTTTAACAATAAAACAAAGTTTAGAATAATAGAATGGACTTAAAATTATTTTTTTGGAGTTGTTTTGGTCAAGTCCAGATTTATTTTGTTGTTTTAATCAATTCGTTAATTTTCTTACATAAGTCCATTTTTAGCAGCAGATAAAATTCAATGATTGTCCATATTTGCATAACAGCCTGCATATGAATATGCCTTTGAGTCATTTTAACAGTATAAACAGCAATGTTGTGAAATACCATCACAATTTTAAATAACTGTTTATTAGGTGAATATACCGTAAACTATCATTTATTTCTGTAATCAAAGCTGATTGCCAGCATCATTACTCCAGTCTTCAGTGTCATGTGATCCTTCAGAAATCATTTGATTAACTGCATCACTGCTAAAGGTAAATTCATACACACAAACACATGGCTAAGCCAATGACGGATTCAGCTGCTGTAGTTTTGGATACAACCAAATATATAAATGACCAAACCAAAGTCACTGCGAAAACACTAAAGCAAGCTACATAATTTAGCAAAAAAAATAGCAAAAAATGGCCCAGAAAAGAGAAAAGACTTCTAACGCAATAACACAGAAACATCTTTAAGTGTAAGGCCACTGTAAATATGAAATTGTTGGAGATTATCGGTCGATTAAGAACGGAGACCTGGACAGAATAACTGCAGGACAGAACAGACCAGCTGCGTTCTGCTCATCACGAGCGCTTGACTTTTAGCCATGACAGCTTTGCCCTTTCTCTGCAAAGCACGCCAGGTCTGGATTGGCTCGGAGTCGACTACAGCGGAGCAGGGGTGCCAAGGTCAACATCATCACTAATTTAACACGCTCCTCAAGGCTGAAACAGAAGCAAGAGTTGTTCTGTAAAGCGTCCAAACTCTCACTGGCTGCCGTACGCATGCAGTCGCATTGCTTATTTAATCTGCTGCTGTAATCCCTGAATGAATATTTTAATATTTAACCGAAAGCACCTGCAGAACAGCGTGGCGGGTCACAATGGGCTCTCTTTCCATGTAAGGGGGCATTGGAGAGCCGATGAAAGGGTCAGGAAACAAGATCCGGCATCACAATGAGCAGCGTAAAATTAAAGGAGCGCCCTGCACTTCTGAAATTAATTAGCCGAATGTAAGTACACACGCCGACTGAACAATGAAAAATGAAACGCATTGCTGAAGCGTCTTCTCAGGGGTCTAATCAGAAATATTCCATTATCCTAAACGGCTGACATTTTCGGCTTCATGCACTCATTTTGATCGCCCCTTAAACACTTCGGGCTTCTCCTTTCAAAAATGCCCAAATCCCAAGTGAAAGGCTGACAATGGGATCACGCAACACTACTGGATCACATTTCTCATCCACATATGAGCACATGCTAGTTATCCATCCAAAATGCAAATGAGTCCCCGCTATGACCACGGAAAAATGGAAACTTATACAGCGTTAAAGCATGACGCTGGCATCTCTCCGGGTCAGGTGTGCCAAAGCAGCTCATCTTAGCTGCGCGAGTTCCAACACAAAGAGCTTCTCTTCATCAACAAGAACTTAGTTTTCATCCTCGAGGGCATTTTCAAGAACAATTTACAGAGTAACAGAGTGGTCTAAGTTCCCTCGGATGGTTTGCAGGGACCCAGGGACTTTTTGTTTTGAAGGAGGTTCCCTGTGAGGAGCCCGTTATCAAGGCAACACTCGCAGGTCCTCTGTTTTTACCGTCCTCTCTTGTTGTCACACGTGACCCCCGGGGACTTTTAGGCCCTGCTTGATCACACAGACCTCTGGGAAATGCATTACAGATCAGGATTTCATAACACTATGTGCCTCATCAGCAGAAAATAATACATATAGATGTATAATGATGCAAGGAAGTTTGAGAGTGACTTGAGAGTACAATAGTTGCATTTATATTGAATTCTACCTCTTTATTTTCAATTCTAATATTTTTTTAATTTATACACTTTGTATTTTAAAATATATAATTGCTAAAACATAACTGCATTTTTTTATTGAATGCTAGGATATTTTAAATCACACTTTTTTCATTTATCATTAATTTTTTTTAACAACAAAACAAACAAACAAACAAACAATCTTAAGTAACACTGAATGGTATTTACCTGCTTCACATAGATCCGAGATCTTGAAAACAGGTCAACGATCTCAGGATGGTGTCTGCTCTGCTGGTTTCCATGTCCCAGACTAAAATTAGTGTTGCTTCCCCAAGTATACACTTCCGTGGGGTCTATGATGAGATCAGATCAACAAAGTGAGTTCTGTGCTTGGGTTTGTTGTGAGGTAACACATACCGTTTACAGATCCAAGCCTCTGCTCTTCAAGCGAGAATTCAATCAATCATTCGACCCAAGTTAAACTCAGCCTGGGGTCTAACAGCACAGCGTGAGTGCATAGAAGCGCCGTACGCCGTTTTCCACAAATGGTGATGTCAGAGTAAACATGTGGATTGATAAAGGTCCATTTTCGTTTCATTGATTTAAGGTTTAAGCCAAAAACAAACACACTCTCATTTAATCAGTGAAAGCCCTCTTCGAATCAGACTGTTTTTTTTTTTATTTATTAAAAAAGACATGCAGGAATAGAACGATACGAGCATGGATGAATGAGGACAGAATTTTAACACTTAACCGATTTAAAGTCTGTGTGAACCGAAGGTCTGCGACAGATTTTACTTCAGTCTTGTGACGTACTTCAGAGAAAAACAGAATACTGAAGGAGGAAAATAAGAGGGTGTGGCTTGTTTTTTCTGTACTGCAAATTGATTGGATGTAGTAAAGGTGGGTGGGGCATGTTTAATGATGTCACGCTCATGCCCAAGCCATCAAACAGATGTCATCATTTCAGAGCGGAGGAGCATTTTCAGATTAATTAAAGATTACAAAAGCCAACTTTTTTTTTTTTTTTTTTTTTCCTGGATTGATGAATTGTTCACCACAAAAATGGCAATATGTGCCAACACAATAATTATAGCTCATTTTGATTTCACACTGACTTTAAGGATTTCCATAAAAACTTCTCTAGCACTGGCACAATCATTAATATTAATAAGAAAATGAATCCATGTTGATTACCAGTGTTTCTGAACACAACGTGAGCTGGGCGGTCCTTCATGGTGAGGTCTAGGGCGGAAAGACCCTCCTTGTCCTGGATGGACAGCGCTCCACCACGCTGGAACACAAACATATAAACGGTACAACCGCACAAATCAATAAACCAATGGAAAGGATTAAAGCTGTTCTGGTGACTCACATTCCACAGACTCAGGCATCACCCAGGATAATTACTTGCTTATTTTGAGATTACAGGCCCATGAATATAATACCCACTTGGCCAAATTAACAGAAGTGGTCAAATATATGACCGTTCCAAAACCAACCGTTTGCCTGTGGAATTGGGCTACCTCAAAACTGCTACTGTCAGACATTGTTACACAAAGTCTGTAGGTTGAAGTGACCCCAATAACAATAAAAATATTAAAGGTTAAACATTTATAATAACCATACATGTTTGCTGAGTTACAAATCAGTATATCAGATTGATTTCTGAACCTACCCAAACCTAACACTGTCTAAATAGAAACACTTATTATAGGTGTAACAGTGATTCGGACAAACACTGTTTTTAGATGCATGGTGCACTCGCTTATTATATATATGTTGTATATTCTGAAAACAAAACAAGTTATGACGGCAGCTTTAAATATCTGCAAACATATTATGGTATTATGCTTTAGTCGAGTGAAAAACATATGCAGCCCCTTTAATGGAGCAGTGCTCACCTTGATGAGCCCCATCAGGCAGTGGATTTGCCCGTAGAAGGCGCTGCGATGCAGTGCGGTCCATCCAGACTCCTTGTCCTTCGCCAGCATGTCAGCGTGTCTGCTGTCCAGGAGCCACTGAAGCAGGTCACGCTTGCCCAGAGAGGCCGCCAGGTGCAGAGCAGTGCGCCCATACTCGTCCCGCAGGGTAGCTGCATTGTGACAGTGGACAGACAGATAGCCCCGCAGACAGCCCTCCGAGCCGCTGGTCAGAGCGGCGATCACTTCCTCTGCGTGCCTCACAGAGCGGCACTTTGGTGTGCAGTCTGGCCTGCCCAGACTCATTTTAGCTTCCCGCCCACTAACCTACAACCCCCCAAAAAACCCGTTCACGGCTTACGCTTTAACTTTTCAGACTACTTAATTTCTTAAATAACGGCAATGAATGAAAGAAAACAAAATGAAAAAAAGATTTAGGTTTGGGTGAATTTAGGGCGCTAGAATTGTGCATGTGTTGAGGTTCCACAGCACCCTAGCGGCCCCGAGAGTGAAGATCTAGCTCATCTCACTCCACCACGTCCCCAGCACACTCCACACAACCTTCACGAGCATCAAAGAAAATACTCAATTCTCTGTACAAAAACATACAAATATATTCCAGTTTTCTCAAAAAAATAAGTTAACTTGTACTCTATGGTATTTTACAAAAGGCAAATCCAGTACTGTCCATTCAAGAGTCTTTCAACAGCTTTGAGGGGAAAGACTCCTTCCCCCCAAAACGCTTCACCATTTAAGCCTCCATAATTGCAAAAGGTCCCTGAAAAGAAAGAACAGCTTTCAGATTAATATCAACCTCGGTATACAACAGTACCACTAAAGTGGCAGTCAAACTGCAAAATTCATCAGATCGTGCAACGTTGTGGCTTTATTCACGATTTATTCATTTATTTTTCTTACTTAAAACCACAAAAAGCACTCAAATGAGTTCTAGGCTATTTTATGTAAAATTGTATCATAACATAGACTGGGTTTTGCATTTTTGTTTGTGTGTGTGTGTTGAAATTCAGCCAAGCTTAACAAAAACAAAAAAGTAAGATTATTTATCTAAATATCAAATGGAAGGTGCTACTTTAAATATACCCAACAGCAGCATCAGACAATCAGTAATGGTGTCTTTAATAGTCAGTAAGTACTAAACGAAATAAACAAAAGTTTATGGAATAATGAACATTTATCCAGTCTATGGGAATAACGAGTCACCTTCAAATCTAACAAAAATGATAAAAAGTTACATACTTGAAGAAACATTATGAAGGGCTGCACTTGACACCTTTCAAACACCTCCATCAGCTAATTATTTAGCCCTTACTTGTTGTTTTTGGAAATTAGCGATCATTTCGTGCTCATAAATGAGTTCAGATCTGAAATTACTGAGTAACCTGAACAGCTGGAGAGCACACACCTCTCTCTCTCGTTAAATATCGCCAGGCAGGGACTTTGTCGATCACTCTGAACAATAACTAGCATGGCTCGCTCACCTGACGCTAGATGAAGGAACAGGACATGTCTGTATTGTCCCCAACGCGACAGATCCGCAGAAACATCTTTACAGCAAACCTTGATGTTTAGCAGCAAATATATCGCAGTGGAGTTAGTCGGTTAAGTGCGAGCGAGGCGAGTAGACGCACGAGTAAAACCAACTCTGATTGGCCCGTCAGACATGTATCCTTACATTTCATTGGGCAGTTCCACTCGCAGACCTACGTCACTGGCCGGACCGGCGCGTGAAGGACTTCACAGTTTGCGCTTGTGATGCAAACATGTCTTATTTTATTGCAAACATTCCAGTGTTTTAGGATTATGCGCGTATCTGACGGACTGTGCTGGGCTGCTGGTGTCATGGCGAGTTGGCGAGGGAGCCCCCTTTCTTGCGTCAGCACGGCGGGGGCGGGGTTAAGGGGCATGCCTAACGAATGAGTCACATGACTCATATTTGTATAATTTAGATATATAGATAGTATGTTTACACACGCGGATAATGTGTTTTAGTGTTACATACAGTGCAAAGACACAGATGTTAATACTAAATAGTAAAAAATAGACAATTTTGTATTTACAGCGAAGTTATGTGCAAAGTTAGAAGTGTAAATGATGTGCGCTGAATAAAAAAAAAAGTATGACAGTGTTATTTTTGGTGATATTTATTTGTGTTGATCATGTTTTATTTAGATAATGTGGTTTATTTACCTGCACGTCTCCGTAAAGGAATGTACCATTTGTGAAAGTTCACAGGTGTGCCGGACGGTGTGTGGTCCTGACCCCCCCGCTCGCTGGTGATGGTACGGTCCAGTGAGTGGATGCAGCGCGCGGCGGCGGAGCGTCATTACAGCCTCGAGCGCTCCTCAAGAACACACAGGCTTTACTGGGCTGTGTGTCTACGGCCACTTTCACAAGAAGTTTAACACTTCAGGACTTTTTGGACAGGATTCGCTCGAAGGACTGGGAGAAACTACTTTTAAAGAAACTCGTTGTTGTATTCTGGACGAAAAAAAAAAAAAAGAAGCGACGGTACAAAAGTGACCGAATCAAAATAAACGCCTCTGGGATCGTTTGCTTACTTCCGAGGAGTTAAAAGTCCGAGGGGGTGTCCTGAATGAACGAACGAAGAAAAAGATGTGAGATTTACCGTTAAACGGTTGTTTGAGAGGCGCGCGCGGCTGCTTTGATCTCTGTGGAGAGAAATAGTTTCCCGCCGTTTGAGCTGCATCTCCTAAACATGTCCGAAGTTGGATTATTGCGTTTGCTTCAACTTCAGGGAAAACAAAGGAACATGTGTAACCTGACTCTCTGTGTTTTACTCTTCCTGACGTGTTCCTGCTCGTCCTTCTCTTCATGTCCTGCCCAGTGCTCTTGCGAAGCCACGGAGGTGAACTGCATTGGCAAACACTTGAGCTCCATCCCTCAGCCCCTTCCCGAAAACACCACCACACTCAACATCCATGGAAACGAGATCAGGAATCTGAACAATGCCTCTTTTCCCAGGCCGCTGGAGCATTTAACAAACCTTAATATGTCTGGAAGCCAAGTGGAGCGATTAGACTCCATGGTGTTTAAAAACCTGCCACGTTTGCATTTTCTTGACCTCAGCAACAACCGTATTTCACAGTTCAGCGTTGAGGCTTTACCTCAAGACAGCGAGATCGAGGTTCTAAACCTCAGCAAATCCTTATACAATCACTCCTACATCGGCGTGTTTGCAGATGTTTTCACTCACAGCCTGCAGAAGGTTTCCCGTCTCGATTTGTCCGATAATGACCTGGTGCTCCTTCCAGAAGGCATATTCACGGGCTTGTCAGACCTCGCTGTTTTGGATTTGAGGAACAACTCCCTGGTCACGATCAGTAATGACACGTTTTGGAATCTGGAGCTGAAAGAGTTGGACTTACGAGACAACGCTCTGAAAGTCCTGCCTAACGTGACCCTGGAGAAGCTCAGCTCCATCCCGGATTTGAGACTCAGACTCGCAGGAAACCCCTGGCGCTGTGATTGCAATATTGAGGACATGCTGATTTGGTTGAAGAAGCATGAGTTTGTGCTGGACAGATCAAACCTAACCTGCTCTGGCCCGGCAGAACTGAAAAACGCCCCACTTTTAACCCTGAAGCAATCACAGCTCTTGTGCTGGAGCAACAGCAGAGATGCAATGGACCGTGCGCTGGAGCCCTCCTATGTGTTCTTGGGGATGGTTCTTGCCCTCATTGGGGTCATCTTCCTTCTGGTTCTTTACCTTAACAGGAAAGGGATCAAGAGGTGGATTTACAATATCCGTGATGCGTGCAGAGATCATATGGAGGGATACCATTACAGATACGAGATCAACTCAGACCCGCGGCTAGCCAACCTCAGCCTCAACTCCGATGTGTGACGAGAAGCACAAATGGCACGCAATGACCAGACTGTAGCTTTGCATGAAAACATATATAACTGTAGAGGTTTGCTGTGACATGCATTCTTTTCCGTCGGACAGGATGCTGACTGGATTTTGCAAGCATCAGCCCTGTTATGCTCGCTGCAGGCTCATTCGTATATGCCGGTGTGTTGCTATAATGTTGTCCAGTGATGCATGAGTCAAGAAGATCAAGTGCATATGTTTAGAGTTCATGTTTCCCTTTTTATAAAAGCACAACGGATGGGACGGTGGAGGAAGTCCTGTTTTTTCCTGAAGAAATTACAGCGTAACCTGTTCTTCTGCAATATGTCAGAACAAACTGTAACGTTATTTTTTTATAGCTTAGTTCGTTTCTTCTGCAAAAAAACCCTATTCAAACTGCCATGCATGTATTTATGTATTTTTTTCATTGATGTAAAATTATGGCAATATCCAATTTTTTTATGATGGGTTATTGGTTTTTATATTAACATTTGTTGGTTGGACATAATCGACTTTTTTCTTGGGGGATACCCTGTTGAATTAAAAGTCTTGCACTGATCTTTCCTCTTCAGTCCAGTGATTTTAGATTCAGACTTTATTACCATGATGACGTAATACTCATTTCAGGCGAGACACTACAGGTGAATAGGGTACAATTTTTAACTTACAAATAGGACCGTGAAACTTTACCAGTTGATTATTCACATGAATAGGAGAAAAAAATGTATTGCAAGTTTTTTTATTTTATGTTTAAATATGCAAAAGAGGCAATAGCTCATTAAATATGTGAAAATGTGCATATATTTCTGGTACATATATCTCAATGTAGGATATACACAAAATGAAAAAAAATTACAGAGGGATTTTAGGATATCTGCTTTCATTACGTAGGAAATCAAAATATACCATCCATAGCCTTAAAAATAGTGATTTTTGCCATATTTTTTTTATTTTAAATGTCACATAAATCAGGCCAGGATTGATTTATTAACAAATCCCTTTGTAAATATCTTCAGAATACTAGTGAGAGTATAACTGGAAAGTTTGGTGTACATAGGTGCAACATAGGCTGAGATATTGGTACCGGAAAATGACAAAAAGCTTATTTTGAGAAAACGGCATTTGAAGATTTAAATAAGGGAAGAAAGTTATGGTCACAAGTAAACAAAATGTTATCAAACTTTAACTTTTTTTAAATAGTATTTCGAAAGAACACATTTTGAGGGACTAACTAGCCCAAAATCTCAAAATTGACCACTGCATGAAAAAACGTACCTGTAGTGTCTCGCCTTAATAGTCATATTGTTCATGACTGCTGCTGAGATTGTTTTTGTATTAAAGCTTGAATTGCTTCCTTTTGACAACGTTTAGACTACTGCAGTAACAGCACAGCATTCAGATTATTGAAATAATAAATAACAGCATTTATTAAACCTAACAGAGGTCTATCTCACATACACCTAGTATCGCATTCTGGATCTATTTTTCAAGGTTGTTTATCATCCTTCAGGCCGTGAGGATAGGCCGCAGTAAAACAGGATCTTACACCTACTCAAGGTGCTGAAGCCGCAAAGATTTGCATAGCATTCAAAAACATCTGTTTGTGATGGGCCTGCAGATCCCGGCATAATATTAAAACGACAGTCGTGAGAGACATTCACGCAACATCAATCACGACTGATCATTTCCAGAAACATTTAATAGCTAGCATTTAGTAGCTTGTTATTTGTGATGTTTATGCTTGAGAAGCACTGAAATCCAAATGGGCTTCTTAATGAACATTTCCTGCTCTCGTCAGGCGTGTTATCCCAAAGAAAAGCCATTTGTCTTCATTTTTATCAAATCATTTTGCCATCTTTTTCAGTCGATGTCACAAAAGTCACTCTTAATGCAAAGCAGTTGTGATTTAATCCATTTCTGACTGAAACTTTTGTTTATTTGGTTTTATTGTAGCATGTTAGACTACAGCAGTAAAAAGAGCATTTCACACTGACTCGAGCCATGAACTGTCCTTTCAGCTCTTTTCATAGCACTCAGGCAGTGGTTGGTTATTAAACCATGATTAATTATTGACATTAATATTCAAAATGCAAAAGGCAACTGAAGTTATTTAAAGAGAACTAAACACTGTTACAGATTGTTGTGGAGATCTCATATTTAAGACTGAGCTGAGTGCTATACGACATACTTGTGGCCCATCAAACACAAAAGCGCAAATATACATTTCACCTCCATTCAACCACGTGTGACTACATGTCTTTTGCTCTCTTTAGCTTTGAATGTTATTGTGTTGTTTTGTCTGCTGTAGATGTATAGTGATTTGTGTTCGAGCCGTATTCCAGGATTGGATGTCACGACATGATCTTTGACAAGGTCAATGGAGTTTAACCATACATTATTCATTTAGCATTCAAGGAATGTAATGTATCAGTATGTGCGTTACCTGGGAATTGCACCCTTGATAGTATTGTTGTTGCTAGGCAGGTAAACGCCTTCCAGAATAAGGTAAGCAAAATATGCTTCGCGTCTCCACCTGAACATTTTTTTTTACCACCAGAGCAGAGCACAAGCAGCATCATGCAATATGTTGACCAAGCATTCACATTTGTGTACTTGCGTAGTATATTTCTGGCCTTGTGTGTGTGCATTATAACCTCACTTGTTTCTGTTTTATTCGGATTGGTGCTTTTAAGCTTCTACCAAGCTCACACAATGTTCAAGTCTTGCGTGGTAAGCATGAGTGCCAGCGCTCTGAGCAGTGCACATGGTTTGGGGATGCTTGTATCAGACGCAGCTCTTTGTGTTGGGTTGAATCTGGCAGCCGATGACACTCCAAGGAATCGCCACACCTTCCCTAGAGGACAGGGCACCTGGGAAGGAACAGGTGCTTGCCATCTCACGTTTCCACAGCGACAATCTCGACCTCATGCGCTCGGTGACTCTCGGCAGACTTTTATTAACTACGTAGCTCAGACATGCTTGGCAGGGCAGGCGTAATTTGATGGAACAATAAAGGCGGGAGAACCTTTAGAGGCGGGGCTGGTGCTTCGCTTTGCCATTGCTACCTCTAAATGACCCTTGTGCATATTAAACCTAGACTCCAAACAGAGGAAAGCAGGATTGGATATTTCCACCAACTTTTTCAAACTCCAAAACCAAAACCAATTTTGACTCTTCATTCATTTCTCAATGCAGAAATCTCAGTTGTCTTGAATTACTCCCAGCTGCTTTTGTCACCTGTTTTCCAGTTGATGTTTTAACTGTTCATTCATTTTGAAGACTGACATTCACTTTTATTATTATTTTATTGCAAGGCTTGCCTACGCTTGCATAGCAATGAAATGCCTCAGAGTCTGGTCCACTCTGCGGCTCATCCACCCCACAGGAAGAGGAAGTCTTCTCACTGATACAGAAGGTAAGGTAACCATGCGCGGTATACTTTACATAAAGTGGTGAAAGAACTATTCAGTTAGTCAGCAAAGCCCCAAATAACTCACTAAAATGAAATAATTTCTGTGCCAGTGGCATTATTAAACAAAATTAAATGGAAATTGATAGAAAATGAACTATAAATAAACACTTTCAGTGGACAACTGGACAACTGGGTTTTTTTTCCCTATTAATAAAATTATTGAATTGAACAGATTTCAAATTTTAATTTAAACTTAATGCAGTTACCCATACACCTGGACCACAGCTGTAATGTACCCAAAACTATATATAAACGACTATAAAAATATAAAAACACTGATTTACTGTGATCATAGGATCATGATAAATGATTTAACAAAATCCTGCTACTCATGAAGCACTTAGTAAGTTTCTCACTGTCTGATCTTCTATTATGCCATAATCTAGCCATAATGCCATAAATTGTAGTTACAATGCATTAGTCAGATTTGAGGAATCATTGTAAAAATAAATATAATTTTCACTTCTCTTTACTTCTTATACCTTTGAATATCCATACCGATATTCATAATACATAGTAATGTCAGCCCATCATCTAAACATCATCATTTTTGAGGGTTTCTTTGCTTTTTGTCTAGATGTGTGGAAAAAGAAGAAAGGGTCTGAGCTACTTTGACAATATTGAAAAGAAATTTACAAATGAAACTGTTTTGACATCTCAAACACATACACTGGCAATATACTGTATACAGTACTATCACACTCATAAAGCATCCACACCTCTCATCTCTAGTTATGATGACATTAAGGGAAAGGCTCCTCCTGCTTAATATGGAGTTGTGATGCATTACACAGTGCCAGTCCATCCCTCTCTACTGAGTCTTATTAAATGACCGTAGCAAGAAATGAAGACGAATACGAGTCGCCAGCCTTGCCAGTCCAATGCGGCAGTTCTCTGAGAACGAAATGGGACACATGCCTGTAGAAAGGAAAGAATGGCCTTCATTTATTCTGATAAAACACTGTTCTCAACCCTTGAAATACTACACCAAGAGAGCTCAACCGTTACAGTGAACAAAGGGGGAATTGTGATTCCAATTTGAATGAGTTTGGTTGGGGATGACTGGAAGGGGATTTGAAGACAAAATCTTGATTGGAGACTCGACTTTAAATCTCTAAATGTATTTAATTAAACGTTTTAAGTTGCAATCATTTTCCCATACACAAATGCAATATATGTGCATAGAATTTTTATATATGAAATGTCCAAATATTAAATATAAAGTAAAAGCATGTACTATATGAAAATTAGAAAATAGACGTTTCTATAGACCATACACTGTGTAATATATGTACGTATAACATATCAATATTATATAAATGATACATTTCAAAATTATTACAAAAACATACATAAACCTACTGATTTATTGACATAAATCTTTGTTGACATAAAAATCGTTAAGATTAAGTGTTATTTTATTCTGTGTTGTTGTTGTTGTTTACTCCTAAATTGAAAAACCCTATTAAAAAACCCACAGGAAAATCTCACGGCACCCATAGCACATCAGCCTTATACATATATATATATGAGGCAGCACTCTATATGTATGGGTTTTGGTTCCTTGCCGCTGTCTCCTCTGGCTTGCTTAGTTGGGGACACCTGATTTCTAGTGATTATCGTGGTCTTGACTACAGAGACCGTCTCTGCATTTGATAAATAAATAGTTTCATCTTATCATTATACATTACCGTCACTCTATTCTCCTATTTGATAATGTTCAGTGCTTTGTTACAATATGCATTATTAAAAGCGCTGTATATATAAATAAAAGTTTTAGGTAAACTGGTTTGATATTTCAGTGTTGAACAAACCTGTCCTCCTGACCCGTTTAATGTAAAAGCAGAGCTGTACGGTTGGCACAAATCACACAAGAGCCCTCCACCCGCTGTCAAGTACTGCACTGATAGCAGCATGCTGCCGCCACATTTCTGGGGTCCTGTGCGTCATGTCATGGTATTTATGATTTCTATTTTTAATTGAACTTGACTGCAAGATACTTACACAATAACCTTTAAAGTGTGGTAGTGCAGTGCATGATGTTTTAGAGAGAAAGAGTTAAACAGTTCTTGCGGAGGTGCATTCATACAATTTACACAATTCGAGCTACTGTACAGTCTTTAGTCTTTAAGTACACATGATATAATGCACATCAGCTTTGAAGGATTGTGCATCACCTCTGTTTTTTTACAGTCTGATTACTGTACATATGAAGCCACGATCACGTTATTCCTGTTAGTTTGTCATTGACTGATACAGTTTCGGTCTAAAATGATGGTGTCCTTCACACAAAGCTATTGCAGAAGTCTTATTTACAGTCTGATTTGGCACTTGACAGAAGTAAATCAGTAAATGTTTACTTTGTGAAAATTCTTTACTAGGCTAGAAAGTCAAAATAGATGTGAGTGTGCAGCATATCTTCACAGCCGGGGTGTGTTTTTAGGTTAGACGTGGATCAGAGTTTGAGGCACTAGTAAACAGAGATGGCTTTCCATGAGGAGGTAAACGACCCAGTGTGTGTTTTTTTGTTGTTGTTGTTGTTTTTAAGAAGTCTGTGTCTGCTGACAAATCTAATCCTGTTCAGATAAGAAGAACTGTGACTATGATATTTTTCCACAGTCCTTCTCATTTATTTTGACCTTTGACAAATTCAGTTACTAGACCTAAATTTCCCATTGTCTGGTGCACCTTCATTATGGATTTTGACCTTTTTGCCAACTTTATAGGTAAAATAACAATTGGTCTAAATTTAGCTGGAATCTATTCTGACAGAAAAAGAAAATGAAATAATAAGTCTGGTTCATAGTGCCCACTTCAAAGTCATACAAAATCTTTTTTTTTTCTTGTTAATACTTCACAGGTAAAATAAAAAAAATAATAATAAAAAATATAGTTAACATATCATAAAATAACATTTTTAGCTAATGTACATGTACAATGGATTTTTTTTAATTGAATAAATTCATATTATGAACAAACATGAATAATGAAACCATATATAAAATAATAATAAATAAATATTAATTATAAATATAATAAATAAAACATTTTTGATAAAAAAAGCTGTTGATATTTGAAAAACAACCCCATTTCCAGAAGGTCACTCCCCTTTCTTGATAACTCCACCCCAAATTCAAAAACATGCTGTATAACACAGGCACCTCCCTGTTTGTATGTGGACACGCCCCTTATTGCTGATTGGCTACAAATGTGTTTTTGTGCTCGATCGGATCCACTTTCAACAATGTTTCTCAGAAATCGCTTACTGCATATCACATTGTTACTCCGAGATACTGTATGTACATAATACGTCATAATACGTGTAATTCAGAACTTTTTAAAGGTTTTAGGAAAGTTTGAAAGTTTTCCTCTTAAGTCCCACTGAAGTGCTTTGATTTATTCAGTGTATTGATGTAACTGAGTGGCTCATCTGTGTCTTTTTTCTATTCGATTTGCGTCATTGAATCATTGTTTTCCTGCTCGTCCCTGTAAAGCTGCTTTGACTTTATCTGTATTGTATAAAGCAAATCCATATTTGACAGATACAGTTGCATTCAGGGGTATTCTATCAGTCTAAAAGATTCCACCTTTAGATTTAATATGAAAGTGCTGCTATAAAAAAAAAAAGGTGACAAACAAGCAGGGGAACTGAAGTGCAGAATGATTTCAACAAACTCCCTGATCCATATTGTGGTGGAGAGAGCCTTTAGGATCTTCCAGAAGAAAATGTTTGGCTTTAGATTTGATCTGATTAGCTTATATATAACCTTAAAATCAAGTGGCAACCTCCCACTCTCAATCGTGAAGCCAACACGGAAGTGACTGCAAAAGCGAGTCAATCCCATAGACTCTCCATGTTAACTTTCCAGCAGAAACAAAACATGTTTACAGCCTGGTTCAAAAAGTGGTTTTGGTCTATGTAGCTAATGTTGCCCTTTGTTGTTGTGAATTTTTTTATAACTCATTCAATTAAATTATATTAAGCCTTAAATTTCTGCATAATTAAGGGCGGGGCAACTTGAGTGACAGGTGGATTGCCGCGGCTGACACCACTGTCACGCTAGGTGGGCGTGGTTTTATCAAGTTTTTAACCAGCGCTGTGGCACGATTCCAACATGGCGATGGCCGGCTCCACCTACTTTGACCTTCAAAAACGCTCCTCACAAACCTATGGGTGACGTCACAGACACGACGTCCATGTTTTTTTACAGTCTATGCCTAAAACATATCGATTCAAACTACTTTTTTATTTAAAGAAAAATTATCATTTTTATTCAATTTATACTAAAGCAGTGACAGCTCTATAACTGATTGCTGAAAAACAGTAGAACAGGGTTTTGGTTGAATGCATCAGTTGTTGATTGGATGTTGAGATGTGGGTGTGGCTAGATTATAGGGGTGGGGTTTAAGAGGACTAAATGATTGGAAAAGTCTTTATCACCAGTGAGAAGTCTGACAGTTTTTGCTGGAAGATCCAGCTATGACATTTCAGTTCACCAAAAATTTTAATTTCCCCATATTTTTCCTATCCTGAAGCCATCATATGTATATACGACTTTCTTCTTTCAGACAAACACAGTTATTTAATTTTTTTTTATGTATCCTGGCTCTTCTAAGCTTGACAATGCGTACAATGTATGGCTTCTGACTCAACGTATGGTGTAAGTTGTGTTATATGTCAAATCACAGAATTGTTCACAGACCTAAATGCTCGACTGCATATTTATCCATGACTTTCCATAACACCTGATGTTATTAATAAGGAAATGATTTTAAGTGAGTTGAGTTGTGCTGAGTCAGACTGCGGCAGCTGAGTGGTGTTGTGTTGTGTTGTGTTGGAGGAAGACAGCTGTGAAGTGAAGTGTAACAACCGATAGTGACTGTGAGCTTGAGGAAAGAGAACATTTCCATCAATCTGTCCACTTACTGATGGAGGCTCTGTGATAGGATTCAGTGGGAGCTTGAGGGGATGTGTTCCCAAACTAATGCTCAGATCGCAGATCTAGTGATCTGCAGACTCATGTAGTCACCTTCAGAGTCAGCATCTGAAAAGAAACCACTGCAGCGGTGTCATGCTAACAGCACCCCTCATGTGAAGTGCACTCCACTCGATTGATTTCAAGAGCATCTTGCTAAGCTAATGATGCAATACTCTAATAAGCATGAAAATACAAAGCACACAAAAAAGTCTGTTTTATTTGGTTGCATTCTGCAGTCACCTTTGTAAATGTACTGCTTCTGCTAACGTGTATCTCAGAAATCTGAATTGTTTTCTCAAAATTGTAAAATATAAACGTTTTAGCTTAGAATTTAGAATTTTTGTTTCTTGGTTTAAAGTTTAAAACTCACAATTCTGATGTTTGTGTTTCCACTGTGAAATATAAAATAAAACATGTAGTTCCATCTCACAATTCAACACTGTCTCACAGCCAATTCGTACATGGTGGAAATTTGTGCCAATTCATACACATTTGTACGATTTGTCTAAACCCCAGTGACGGGTAGGTTTAGGGGCGTTAGGTGCCCCTAATTCATATGAATTCACAACTTGTAAAATATGTACGATTTAACAACAATCTACAAATTAATTAATTTACGAATTAGCCACCTTGTAAAACACTTCTGCACACTTCTGAGTTTATATCTTGTTATTCTAACAAAAAAAGTTGCAGTTACCATTCATTAATTCCGAAGCAGAAACAGGTTTCCATAAACACATCCCTTTAAAATATCCGGGTTTTTTTGTTTTTGCTCTGCTGTTCTGCTGGAGATTTAACTTCAACTTTAACTTGTTGTTTGAAATATTTTACACTGTGTAGACTTTTCTCTTCTTCTTTTTTTCAATCTGTTCAAGCTTTGTGCAAAATAAATCAGGGAGAAAAGAAAAGGTCAGGGAGAAAAGAAAGTCTATTTCATGCCTCATTATGCTAAAGCATAAACGGCTGATAAACACTGAATATTGCTTTTTCCATAAAAGTGAAAAACTATACAAATAATCACATTCAGGAGCAGATCTGCGGGGCGGTCCTGAGCCCACATTCACCATTATCCAACTCAAAGACACACACACACACAGTGCTGACAGATTCAGAGAGACAGATAAGTTGTCCAAACAAGAGTAGCTTGTTTATAATCTGGAATCCATGGAAAGCCATCCATGGAAAAAAAGAATCAGTAATGGTCATTAAACCTGGTCACACTAAACAAAAAACATGTTGATTTAGTTTTTCTATACTGGTTCCAATATTTTAGCCCCTGATTGCTGAGTGAATCTGGATATGAAAGTACTGTATGTATTTGTTTCTGCAGTAAACTTTGCTCACGGGTGCTCAGCTCTCAGCTTGTGATTATTACCAGAGATGTAAATGTCATGTAATGACTCAGGACCCACAGGTAAATGACATCCTGACATGCTAACAATGCTTGAGTTTTATACAGAATAACAACAGCAAAATTCCAGCTTTTATTATGGAATAGTTTTCCTTTTTTCGATCCACTGCAAACTCTTTGACTTCCAACAGAATTCACCAGTCAGAGATTAAAAAGGGGTTATCTGAATTTATAAGTGAAGAGAACTGACCCGTTCTGTAAAGGTATTTTCAAAATTATATGATGCCTAATATAGTAGTGTTTATAAGCACAGTGCTCTGAGTGACTGCTGTATTTCTGTTTTCCCAGAAGGTTGAATTAGTATTTTCATTCAGCCCTTCTGCTGTTTGTGTTCAGACCAATTACATAACAAAGATAATCATTTATTAGGCTACAATTTGAGATTTACTGTTACTAAATTACTAAATCTTGTGAATTGTGAATGTAAAAATATGTTTTTTTTAGAAAAATTAGGAAGAATGAAGGCCTATCATTGAGATTTAGCATATTGTATGGAAGCTTACAAAGAAGATGAAACAAATTAGCCTGCAATTCATAAAAAAATGCTTTTTATAGTCACTTTACAGTTCAGGATGCTCCCAGAAGCAATGGTGTTGTTTCAAAAGTATTTTTTCATTTACTTTTGTAATCTTCTTTAATGTTTGTTTGCTAACCATTTTACTCAAATATAGTCAGAATTTAGAAGTAAGTTTAGATTTCACAAACAGTCCGTTTGCTTTTTTATGCCTTTAATGGGTCTTTCGTAGATAAATTGTCATGCATAAATTACTTTTTTGTTGCCGATGTGTGAACAGTTGTCAATGACGCTTCCCCGACTTCTATAAAAGTTTGTAAACTGAATGTGAAGAAAGATTTCAAAATCAAAAGGATGTGTCATTTACTGCAGGTGTGCTATTCTGTAGTCTAATGTCAGTGTGTTATACGAAGAAAAGGGATTCATTCAAATTGTAATCTATAGTCTCAAATATACAGTGCATAATAATCAAACTATGAACAATGTGTGAATTGCAGAGGTAGTGCGAACATATCGCTATGATCAGATGCTTTCTCACTCGCAGCACATATTTACGTATTCATCAAAACGTGCTTTCAGCAGCGTGGACAGTGTCTGGTGTCAGCATGGACTCATCTTCAATATATCAATGCTTTGGATCACATTCAGTCTCCTGTAAGTTATGTGCACAAGCAACAAGATGCTGGCTGCACTTCACTTAGCAGCTCATGACGTATTACACCTGTTTGATGAATGCATGTTGCACAAGATCACCAATGAACAGCAGCCAGTGAGTGCAAGAGAACAGCTTCAGGAAGTGGAAGTAACAACATCAACATGAAGAAGAAAACATCTAACTTGCGTGTCCCCAAGCACTGTCTCATCCTTGTTTTCACCTCTTTTTTCCTTATGTTTTCTTTTCAGTGCAAAAAACCACTGTGGTCTGTTGGCATGTTGCCAAGAATCAGTTCCTGTGTTGCTGTTTGAGTGAGAATGTATTCCGGATCAGTCAGGGAGAAGAATGATTATAATTGACTATAATTGAACGCTCATAGTCTGTGATTAGTAGTGTGGCGTTTGCACCGACATGACGGATTACAAGAGACTGCAAGTCTTTATGTGCATGTGTTTTGGAATAACACTGGTAGTATTTACTGTATCCATGTCCTCCTCACTATGACACATGGGCCATGTTACTGAACGTGTGAATCTGGGCGCTCTATAGGGTGTAAAGTTTTAGATTTGTGATGTCAGAAAACCAGGTAGT
>JAUMHI010000058.1:3372269-3390401 GCA_032359435.1 Enteromius unitaeniatus | reverse complement strand
TGATTTGAAAGTCTTTTAGTTTTCATTTTTATCAAGAATAGAGAATTGATTTATGCATTATTTCTGTTTCTCAGCCCCAACTAAAATTATTATTATTTATAATAAAACTTTAGTATTAAAGTTTCATTGTAAAAATTAGAGCAATCTCGTTAAAACCCAATCACATACTTTAAACTATCTGATCTGCAAAAAAAAAAAAAAAAAGATTTTTATTTTTATCTTTATTTTTGGACTGATTGATCGTAGGGCTAGCTCATGTTTTTATGTCAATTTCAAAATATCACATTAGAAACAAGTGATGAAAAAAATCCCTTAAAAGGATAGTTCACCAAAAAATGTAAACTCTTTCATTGATTACTCACCCTCATGTCGTTCCAAACCTCTAAGATTCTTATACGACTGCAATCCCAAACAACAGAAAGGCATCGTTTACTGTGTTTAGTCTGCTCGCTCTGAGGTGCAAATAATGCATAATTCAGTAGCTTCTCCTTCTTTTCTAAGTGATATATAGCGTCAGTTTATCAGGACATTACTATAATGCAAGTTACTTTGTTTCCCTCTGTATTCACTGACACCTCTCCTAGCTAGATAAGCAGATAAGCAAGCCCAGCTCAGGTGACCAAAAGTAACGCAAAAGTAACATAAGTAATGTGATGACTGACTTTTTTTGGGGTAACACGATATCATAACTTTCCACAAAAACTTCTGCACCAGTTTTTGAGTAAAAAAAGCATTGTTTATCTATAGTTCAAGTTTGGTGATAATATAGCAAGCTCATTTTTGAGTGGGAACACCAAATTAGTTTTAAGATTTTCAGCACAGCACAAGGGTTAGCACCTTTACTATCATCATACAGAGTATAACGGATATTAAGTCTTACACTGGTTCAGTCATCCATGTATTGTGTAGCAGATGAAGTTGAATCATCAGCATCACAAGAATAAACTGAACTACGGCTTTGTTTGTGAATCGGATGCTGTTGTAATCTGTAACGCACCAGATCCCCTAGATGTGCCATTTGCAACAGGCTGACATTTAAATGTCTATATAATGCATATCTCTTTAAATGGTAAACCACTTTATTTGTGTCTTGTTGAAAAATTAATATTTTGTCAAATTTGGACAGCCCCCCACACACAAAAACTCCCCTGTTCTGCATGAGTCACATAAGCTAAACATTTTGACTTCAAAAAAGCAAAACTGCTCCAAAAGGCAATAACTTTTAGGCCCTATTATGTTTGAATTGATAATAATTGTGGAACTTATCGAATGTAAATGTTTTTTGTTTTTTTTATTATTATTTTTCAATTAATATTTCAACTCGAAGTGTAAAAATTATGGACTAGCATGCATAACTTCACAAACTTTTCATGTTGTCCTAATGAAGAAATAATGAGGAAAACCATCTGATATGACTCTGTTGATGTTCACGCAGAGCCGGTGTAATTTGTGCATACGGAGAGCGGCCTGTCTGAAGCTTACTCTAATTAAACAGTACATGCTGTCCTGTAACACGAAATGTAATATTGCTAAAGTGGCGTGAAACCTGAGTGTGCACTATAGATAGCAGATGTGTGGCGCTCAACCGTAGCACTTGCCTTCATCACGCCGCTGATAGAGCCAATTACTACTTCTCTGGTTACGCTGCCTTTCTGAGTGGGGGGTATTTTGATAAGAGCTTACTGATAAATGTAATGTGTGACCCGACAAATTCATGCTCTTTTTTTTAAAGCAAGAAGTGCCATAAAAGATGTCTGATTCTTGCACCATTTCTGTCACCATACGATGGCTGAGATTTTTAGTCATTATTCACTGATAGTCACCCTCCATATCAAATTTATTTTCTATTCAGATTTTGCAATTGCATTCAGATTAAAATTGGTATGTAGACACCAGGTTTGACTTCAGTGACATCCAAGCTGCAAAAAGCATGAAGAGCATATGAAGAGCTGCAGTGAAGAGAATAAGAAAAAACTAGGTCCCACTTTATATTAAGTGTCCCTAATACCTGTGTACTTCCATAGTAACTAGATGTGTATGTAGTGTGTAACCACTGTAATATTTCTGTAACTTCACACATGTAACAACCCTCAGAATGGTGTGTGTGTTTAAGTACAAATGTGTAACAGGACATTCTCACACATGAATTCTTCTACAAATGTGAATGAAACACTAAATAATACAGTGCAAAATATACAAGTAGATTCAATAACAAATAAATCTTAATTATTTTGTTTCATATTGCTGTTTAATTGGTATTACTATAGCATTTATGCCACCACTAAAAATAATTTTTGTGTAAAATCACCTTTTATACTTATGTATTTCAGATGTATTTATTTATTTTATTTAATAATAACATAATTTGACAATTAAATTACTTTAGTTTCAAATATGTATTCCTTTAAAGCACTACCAGAATCACAGAAGAGTTAAGGAACTAGAATCGTTAAGATTCAAGTATCTTCAGATAGCAAGGGAACACTGTGATGGTTTTAATTGTGGCCTTTTTTCTCTGTCCTTTTATTGTATATTTTCTATTGTGCAGTTTTTCCGCTCAACTTCAGTAATTCTCTGTGTCGAGTGGATATGGGCCATTTTACATACAAAGAGGAAAGAAACAAAACCTTTCTTTGGCAAATGTGGCAGGTGAGCGGTCTAATTAGGGAATGCAGCAGAAAGTAAGAGAAAGAAAAAAGAGCTACAGAAGCAGGAATAAACTACAGAAGATTGGAGAGCAGGGGAAGACACATCTGCTGTGTGTGCTGCAGTATATGCTTATGGAAGCCTGTTTCTGTCACTGAATAAAGCATTTTGAAAAGTTATTGCGACTTTTTATCTCACAATTTTGACTTTTTTTATCTTGCAGTTCTGACTTTATACCATGATGGCATGTTGTTACCAGGGTTATTAGAATTAAATAAACTAGAATAAAAATTGTTGATCAAAAAAAAAAGTTTAAAATAAACTAAGACCCTAACAATTTTTTCTTATTATTTTATTTCATTCTCTCTTTACTGTAGCCGTTAAGTGAAATAAAAAACAAAAATCAAACATAAAAAAAGTAAATGAACTCAATTTATTTAAATTAAAAGCCAAGGGAACATTTCTCATTTACAGTTAAATTTATGTGCTAACAATTTATGTTTCTAACTGCTTTATAAAACTGAGTCAGGGCTGAGTAAGTTTTTCGTATTTATACGCACGTTTGAACTTCTCACGAAAACCTTCTGCCTGACTCACAAAACATGCATACGCACATGAGCTTGTTCTTTAACTCTTTCTTCTGTTAGTGATTTTAGTCTCTTCTAAATGAGCACCCATGTGCCTGAGGTTAGTAACTTGCATAAAACACACCCAAACCAGCTCCATATAAGGGCTTTCCACAAAGCGGGGCTCGTTCACAAAACAAAGAAAAATAACTTGAACGGTAAGGAACATAAGGCTTTGCTGTCGGAGATGGAAGCAAAAAAAAATGCTATTTATGTGCACTGGCGTAAACTGAACAGCCATTCATTTCCTTCTCAGCAAACATATCTCTGCGCTCTCTAAATATGCACTCTCTTCAGGCGCCGCAATGTCTTCAAGCAGTACCAAGTGTGCCATGCCGCCAAACACAAGGTGAGACACAATAATCACCATTTATATAGAGATAGATCAGGTGATTGTTGTTTGGACCTCTATATCTATCTATTTGTATAAATTAGACCTCTAGTTATTGTCACAAGCTGCGCCTCTGTGGCGCTCTCTGGAAGACTGCAGCGGGAACCTTCGCCCGAGTTCTGAGGTTCCTACCCGGACCCTTTTCCCGCACATACCTTGGTCCCATCTGCTCGCTACGCCCACCTTTTTGTGGTCTATTTAAACAGCAGGCGGACGCTCATTCAGTGCGAAGTTTTGATTTGCATTTCTGTCATCACCGAGCGTTTTTCCATTGTTGTTTTCCGGTGTTTTTTGATCTGAATTGTTTATTGGACTTTGTTACTCGCTGCCTGCCCCGACCCTTTGCCTGGACTATCGTTGTGATTATTGGATTTCCCTTTTTGACTCTTTCTGCTTGTGGACTTACTTCCGCCTGTTTGCATCTGAATAAAAGCCTGCAAATGGATCTATCCGACTCTGGGGATTCATTACAGAAAACATTGCCACCACGGGATCCAGCGGCTTTCTACCACATGATGGGCGAGATGGGCCGTCAGGCTTCCGTGTTGTCTACCCACCAGACCCAGCTGGAGAAACTCACCAGTCTCACGGATGAGTCCAGGCCCTCACCACCGCCACTGCGGCCTTGAGTCAAGCCACGCCGCCCGCCACTGCTCCTCCGGCCACTCCGCCAGCTCCGGCCGCACCCGCTGCCCCTCTCGACTATCGCTCCCGGAGAAATACAACGGAGCTGTAGCAAGTGCGAGGGTTTCCTTCTCCAGTGTGAGATTTATATGACTCAACAGGCTCAGTGCTTTGTTACGGATGACAGCAAGGTGTCCTTGATCTGCTCACTCCTCACTGGGAAAGCACTAGATTGGGTGACTGCACTGTGGAGGGGCAACAACATGAGGTTCCCTCCCTACTGAAGCTTCCTCAGCGAGTTCAGAGAGGTGTTTGATCACTCCGTTGATGGCAGAGACACCAAGGACGAGATCATGATGCTCAAGCAAGGACAAGACCCTCGTGGAATATATGGACCTGGCCATTAAAACAGACCATCTGCTGCGATCACGCAAACCCCGCCGCCAAACCACCACACAGGCTCTGGGCCGGCCCAGACTGCCTCCCGCGGAACCCATGCAGATCGGCTCAACCCAGGTCTCCAGGGAGGAACGCGAGCAGCGTATTCAGAACAGGCCTATGCCTGTATTGTGGTCTGGCGGGTCAACTCTGTGCCACATGTCCCACACGGCCACCACTCCCGAGGGTCTACCAGGTGAGTGCAGTCTCTGTTAGCCCCGCTATGAGGATTGATGTTATACTCATAAACAATGACTGTGAAATACCTGCCGGGGCCTTGGTGGATTCAGGTGCCGCCAGCAACTTTATTGACGAAGATTTTGCAACTAAACACCATCTCCCTCTTCTTCCATGTTCTCCCACCGTGGCGGTGGCAGCCCTTGACCGTCGGCCCCTAGGAACCGGACGCATCACCAGTAAGATGGCTACCCTCACCCTGTGCACTAGCTCACTCCACTCCGAAGAAATCTCGTTCCATGTCATCTACTCACCTGACCACCCGCTGATTCTGGGTCTGCCTTGGCTGGAGCTCCACAACCCCACCATCTGCTGGCAGTCACGCCAGGTTACCCGCTGGTCCGAATTCTGCCACACCAACTGCCTCCAACGCACCACCCGCCAGACCAGTTCCATCTCAGAACCAGGCCCCGAGAACATCGACCTCACTGACCTGCCGTAGCCATACCATGATCTCCAGGTTGCCTTCAGTCAGACCAGAGCTACCCGCCTACCACCGCACCGGTCCACAGACTGCGCCATTGAGCTCCTTCCAGGCAGCACACCTCCCCGTGGCAGGATATTCCCACTCTCTCAACCTGAGTCCGAGAGTATGGCGCAGTACATCCAGGAGGAACTAGCCAAGGGCTTCATCCGACCCTCCACCTCACCAGCCTCGGCGGGCTTCTTTTTCGTCAAGAAGAAGGATGGCGGACTTTGACCCTGCATAGACTACCGGGCCTTAAACGAGATTACGTCAAGTATCGCTACCCCCTGCCGTTGGTGCCTGCCGCACTCAAACAACTCAGGTCGGCTCACTACTTCACCAAGCTGGACCTGCGCAGCGCCTACGCATGCCTGCAAATGGATCCATCCGACTCATTCATTACAGTTATACTGTATTATCAATTTTTTTTTTTTCATATCATATTATATGTAGAGTTCTCTATAAATGCTTATAAGGCCCCGGGCGTACATGATTTGAGTTGTTCTTTAACTTTTTTGTACATTTAAAATATAATATAAATAAATTTTAGTCCGAAGGTTTATAATAAATCATGATTTATTCATGAAAACGTCCGTGCACACATTTCACATTTAGTGAACGAGACACGTTGTTCCTGCCATGTGATAAAATTGCAACTTCATACAGAGAACTTGAAATCCACTACCCAATTTCTAAACTTAACAAGAAAATTGCATTGACTTACTACACATGATTTTTTTTAAAGAAATTCAGTAAACACAGAAATTAGAGTTTAAATTGCATAAAAAATTAAGTTGACGTAATGATCAACATCATTATGTTAACAGAACTTAAAATGTTTGATAACACTTTATTTTAAGGTGTCCTTTGTTAGATGTATTATTATAATATAATATAATAACAATTTATAATAATAACAATATAATAACAATAAATTATGCATAATTACATAATTATGTAAGTACAGGTAGTGCATGTAGTTTTTATTATTATATTACCAAAACTTAAATGTATAATTACACTGTAACAAGAACACCTTAAAATAAAGTGTCACCCAATGTTTAATTATATATATATTATATATAATATTATTTAGTAACAGATCCCCTGAACCAGCTTATAGATTTGAAATCTGGGATGTCTCACATTTGAAAAATGTTTTAAGACACTACATGAATAAAAAAAAAAAAACAGCAGAATCTCTCAGCAAAGGCTCAGAAAATCACTACCGTGACAATCATGAAGCCCAAGAGAAACAAAGACAACACTTTCAGTGTCTAGTCTCCAGATTCATTATTAACTTCATATTTGTTGGCAATGAAATCCATGAACATGCAGAAATAGAGGAAGAGAGGGAAAAAACTAGCCCACGGCCACAGCTGAATCTGATTTGATTTCATGCAGAGCTCTCATGAAATAATCAAATGAGTGAGATATTGCTGCTGAATCCTCAGGCACTGTTTTCAACACAAAACTACAGATAATTCAGTGCTCAGACTCATGTTTCTGAAGATATTAAATCACACACAGCTGAAAGCATTCAGGCCCTTAACTATTTCTCTCATTTAATGAATTACAGATCTCTCTGAGATGTTTGCATGTTTACATTTCAAAGGTAAAACTCAGAATTTATTAATTTTATTATTTTAATCTCACATTTAAACCCTGTTTTTATCTAACGTTTGTATCATCACTGCAGGAATAAGGGTGTGTAAGCTGTTCATGGGTGATTGTTTGATTGGACGATTGAGATGGTGTGTTTGAGATGATGGTGTCTGATGATGGAGATTCTGCGGTCATGTCTTGGTCTTGGAGTGGGCAGAATGCCATGAGGCCGGTGGCAGGAGTGTTTTTCGGGTTAAATTGGGCTATTTATCTTGGCTGTGTAGAGGCAAACGGATTGGCTCCTGCCGTACTGTCCATCTATCATCACAAGCTCCCCGTGGAGGTCAGAACAGCATGTCGTATAATTCTTCTGACCCCTTGAGTACTGAAGAGAGCATGATCTTTTTGGAAATAGATAATACTAATTGTGCAGGCATCCTGTATTATGGAAAAGCAGCAATGCATGCAATTGAATTATATGGTGAATTACTTTTTTTTTTAGAAAAGTGAACTTTATTTTACTCTCTTCTTCGCATAAAAGACATTGTATGGCTTCAGAAGGACTTAAAATACAACAACTTGTTAGTAAAGTTTTTTTTTCTACTGCTTATGGTCAGTTTTTGCAATAAATACCTGTGACTGCGCTTATTTTGTCTGTGTGTGTTCAATTCTGTGAAATCAGGTTGTTACAAAAATAATAAAACTAATATAAAAAAAGAACAAAAAAAAATACAAACTATTTAAAAACAGATCTATATATAGGATTTTGTAATGTTCATCAATGCTACACTTATTTAATTAAAGAAATACAGTAAAAATACATTAAATTGTGAAATATTGTTCAAATGTAATTTATTTCTGTGATCAAAGTGGAATTTTCAGCAATATTACTCAATTATAAATTTTATAAATTACAATTTTAAAATTGTGAAATATTACAATTCTAAAGAACTGTTTTCTGGGCAAGAACATTGTAAACTGTAATTTATTCTTGTGATCAAAGCTGAATTTTCATTACTTCAGTCTCACATGATCCTTCAGAGATCATTCTACTATATACTGTGGCGAGATGAGGAATTACACAACACGGGAAATGGTGAAAAAGGCCCAGGAGGTTGGATTCATTAAATAAGAGAGCCGTTGAGTTCAGTAAAGCGTGCTGAGAGATGCTCGGTCCAATGCCTGTGAGATGTGCTGAGAAGTGCTCCTTTCAAAGTGCTGGTGCTGTGCCCGTCTTCTGTGCTCCTTTAGAGTGCGCCCTGACAGACTTGCGAAAGCTGCCCCCAGCCTGGAGAGCCCATCTGTGTTCGCATTCTCAGCCCCTGCCCTGTGTTCCACGGAGAAGTGGAAGTCCTGGAGCGCCAAGAACCACCGTGTCACCCTGGCGTTGGTCTCTTTGGCCATCCACTGGAGGGGGGCGTGGTCTGTCAGCAGGGTGAAACGGCAGAAGTAGTAGAAGTACCGGCCCAGCAGGTAGTAGCTCCAGGACTGCCCACTTGATGGCGAGGACCTCCTTCTCCACGGCGGCGTACCTTGACTCGGCTGGGGTCAGCTTTCGGCTGATGTATACCACAGGACGTTTCTCACCATCCCGGACCTGGGAGAGGACGGCTCCCAACCCCGTGTCTGAGGTGTCGGTCTGCAACAGGAAGGGGCAGTTAAAGTCGGGGCCCGGAGTATGGGCTCCGGGGTCAGGGCGGTCTTGATCTCCTGGAGGGCCCTCTCCAGGGTGTCGTTCCACATCACTTTCTCCAGCTGCCCCTTCCTGGTCAGGTGTGTCAGGGGAGATGTTAAGGTGGAGAAGTTAGGGATGAAACAACGATAGTAAGCCCAAAAGGCGCGTACCTGGGACTTGGGACTTTAGTGAGGTCAAGAGTGGTGATGAACTGGGCCCTCCCCAACCATTCCAGCAGCTCGTCGACCTGGGGCATGGGATACCCGTCAAACTCTTAGACCTGGTTGAGTCGGCGAAAGTCATTGCAAAAGCGGAGGGTGCCATCTGGCTTTGGTACCATCACAATGGGGCTGGACCAGGCGCTGCATGATGGCTCAATCACCCCTAACTTCAGCATTCAGCGTCCGGATATCGTGCCTGATGACGTTGGACTGCACGGGTAGATGGGAGAACACGTCGGAGAACTGACTGACCAAATGTCGGAGCTCTGTCTTCTGGGCGGCCAGAAGCTGTGGTGCGGAGCTGTTTCACCTGCAGCAGCCGACAGAGGTCAGCCATTAGTTGCGACATGAAGGGGGTCCCTTGGTCAGTTAGTATCTCTGCTGGGATGCCGACTCTGGTATACAAGAGGAAGACCCCCTTGGCGATGGCTTTGGACGTGGCTGTGCGAAGGGGGATGACTTCGGGGTACCTGGTGGTATAGTCGATGATCACCAGCACGTGTTCGTGACCACGGGCAGACTTAGGCAGCGGCCCCACGAGATCCATGCCAATCCGCGCGAAGGGTACCTCTATTACTGGGAGCGGAATGAGTAGACATGGGGGAGGTATTTTCGGTGCGGCCTTCTGACAGGTTGGGCACCCCTGACAGAACCGTTTCACTTCCCCGTCGAGACCTGGCCAGTGGAAGCGGTTGCGGAGGCGTTGGGCTGTGTTAGCAGCCCCCGATGGCTGGCCATGGGGTGGCAGTGAGCTAATTCAAGGACGGTGTCTGTTTTCGATTTCAGTACCACCAGCAATTCTTTTACCTCCCCCCTCCGCTCGGCAATACAATACAACAGGCCGTTTCGGACAATGAAGTGCGGGAGAGGATAGGATGCTGGCTGGTGATCTTTTCTTTCCCTTCCTTGGATGTCCTTTCGAGGCTGGATGATGGCGGCTTGCACCAGGCTAACGGAGCTTCCAGCAGGGCCACCGTCGAGCGTCTGTTTATCTTTACTGTCACTTGAGGTGCCCCGTGGGGCGGTTCCCGATGAAACCCATAGCCAGCCAACCAGGTTTGTGCAGGCGGGAACGTATCTTCGATGGGCATCGGTTCTGAGATTGTGTTGCGGGGTACCCTCCGACGGGCGCCGCTCCTGGATCACCCTCCGGGGGAATGACGGCGCTTCCTCTCCAGCCTCTCAGTGCTGCACTGCCTCCACCAATTCGATGGATTCCACCAGCTCGGACAGTGTGGCGGGGTTCCGCATCCCCACAGCACTCCTGGTGGCCGGAGGAAGAGCCGGTCGATGGTGATGCGCTCCGCTACCTGTTCGGCCGAGGGGTTCCCTTCCAGGAGCCAGTGGCGTGAGAGGCGTGCGAGTTCAGCGGCCTGGGCGCGGGCTGGGCGTCGGGGCTGATATTGCCAGGAATGGAAGAGCTGAGCGGTGCTGATCTTCGAGAGGCAGAGCCAGACAAGGATCTCTCATTTGAGGGTGTCATAGTCGTCGGCCGCAGTCGGCGGCAGTGTGAAGTAAGCCTGTTGGGCTTCCCCAGTCAGAAGAGGTCCCAGTATCCGCGCCCAGTCATGCCGGTCCCAGTTCTCGCGACCGGCGATCGTTTAGAACATTTGCAGATAGAGTTTAACATCATCATGGCTGGTGAGCTTGGGCAGAAGCTGGGCTGCTTGAACTCGTGGATCAGCTAGCGGAGCGCGCTGAGCAGCGGCGAAGTGGAGGGCAGTGAGGTTTTCTTCGATCTGGTCCTGGCGGGTCGCGATGTGCTCGACGATTTGTTGCTGCCGAATGCTCACTTCTGAGAGGCATTTGAGTAGGTCCTCCATGCTGGGAGAGGAGCGCCGTCAAACAGCCGGATGACACAACGTGGGGTAACTGAAAGCACAGGGGGAAAAAAACGTGTAAAAATTGTTTAGTTTTTTTTTTTGGTTGGTAATTCCTCACTCTGCCCGCATTCTCCACCACCTGTGGCTAGATGAGGAATTACACAACACGGGAAATGGTGAAAAAGGTCCCGGAGTGTGGATTTATTAAATAAGAGAGCTGTTGAGTTCAGTAAAGCGTGCTGAGTGGTGCTCGGTCCAATGCCTATGAGATGTGCTGTGAAGTGCTCCTTTCAAAGTGCTGGTGCTGTGCCCGTCTTCTGTGCTCCTTTAGTGATGTGCCCATGCAGAGGGGATTCCCGATCAGTCAAGGCTGCTGTCTGTGATAAAGAAGACAAACAGATAAGCACATCAGTCTCTGTGGAGAGCGTTCTCACTTGTGCTTCTTCAGCGTGCTGCTTTTAAAGGGCTCCTCTGATGAGCTGCAGCCGCGACTGATCGGCCTGTCCTGACGAGGTGCAGCTGAAATGAGTCTGTTGCCAGGGCGAGGCTGACGAGTGCTCGGGTGGCACAATACTAATATAAAAATTGATTTGCTGCTGAAGAAACCTTTATGATTATTATCAATGTTAAAAACAGTTGTGCATTCACAGTTGAATAGAATGTCAAACATTTATTTAAAATAGAAATCTTGACATTATAATGTCACTTTTGATTAATTTAATGTGTCCTTACTGAAATAAAGTCTCTGACCTTGAAATATTTGTGACTGATTCATTTAATGTGAATTTAATGAATTAAAGACGGATCATGAAGGAGTTGAAGTGCCTAGTCTAAAAGTTCTGCAATCTCAATCATATTTTTTGCTGAAGTCTGCGACCCGGACAGGATGGGTTTAATCGCTTACACAGCAGGTCTGTTTCATTACGATGCCTGTTAAAGAAGAACTCTTCAAACCGCTGCATAACAAAGCTGGATTGACCTCAGACTCTGCTCGCAGGCCTTGCCTTTCTGTAGGGTGAGTGGTGCGCTGGTGTGGAGCTCTAATGAGACATCGGGGACTAGCGCTTAGAACAAGGACCAGAGACAAGAGATGCTCATCTCAGGATCTGAGTGACGAACAGGACCGGGAGACAGGGGTGATGCTGTAAGAGCTAAATCTGAGCCATCTGCATTGGAGAGCGTTGTGATTTTGTATCACTCGGCTCCAGAAGCATTCCAGTATTCCAAAACCTACTGAGCTGCCTACCTAGACACTAAACTAAAACAACCAACAAAATACAATACATTTTTGCTCACCAAGGTTGTATTTATTTAATCATAAATACAGTAAAAATAGAACTGTTTTCTTTGTAAATATACTCCTGTGATGTGCATCTGAATTTCCAGCATCATTACTTCAGTGTGACATGATTCTGCATGCAGTCAACACATATAATAACACTGCTACAGCTGTTCCTCGCTGACTACCTTGGATGTTTGTTGCATTTTTATCAACTCAGTGTGCTAACAAGTCAAAATTTTACTTTTAAGAAGACGCATCAATATGAGGCACTGTTTGTTTTCATGATCAGACAAGAACAACAATCTCAGTCTTCAGGCCCTCAGATGACACTCATCCCTCGTCACTTGATTCTGTCATTGACATTACTACTGTAAATGGGCCCAGAATACTTCCAGAAACCACTGTCGGTAAACACAATCCACTGAGTCATCTGCAGAACTGAAGCTCTATCTTGATAAAATGAAGCCATATGTGAACATGGTTCAGAATCAAATGAGTTTAAAGAGGAGGAATGCTGCATTCATGTCATCTCGTAATTCCATGATTTTATCTAAATTTTGTGTTTTTATGGCAAAACTATCAACATCAAATTCTTTACATGCTCCTAAATTCGTAATTACAACGTGTAAACTCGGAACGTTCTCAGAGTTATGACTCAGATGTACTGCGTGACCCCCGTTAGGTTCATTTTGGCGCTACTTAGGCATTTCCTTTGAGTCAGACAACATGGAAAGCTACAAGTGGAATGTCACGTGTTGTCAACTACAGTACAATTACAGTAATTATGACATGACGTGAAGGCAGCTGAAGAAAATGAAAAAGGCAACTAAAAAAACAAAACATTTTGATTGAGGTAGGAATGTTAATGTGCACATATGATGGCAGATGAAGGGAAATTAAGGCAATAAACATAAAATACACAAAATACAAATATTGGCTTAAATACATTTTTTAAATGTGTGTCTCAGATCTAGTCATCAGGTTTTTGAAGAATGTTAACTTTTCTTCTCTCAATCATCATTGTATTGCATTGCATTGCATTATATGTTTTGATTATTTAAATGTCATGAAAGAAATTATTAAACGAGATACAGAGTGAATGAAAGAAAAGTCTTTTCCTTCCTTGAATATTAGCCCCAAATGCTCATTATATTATATTATTTGAACCATAAAAGCCTGATGTTTCAAACCTGAACAAATATTTTATATCTACAGGTTTAATAAATGGTCCCATATATATATATATATATATATATATATATATAAATGATGTATACTTCTTCTACCTCCAGCCAATAAGAGAGAAGACATATGCACTGTTTTTTCTTTCAACAAGTTGTTCTGTGCAGAGATGTTCACACGAGCTGTCTGGTTTTTGTGTTAAATATGTTTACACACCTTGTCTGAAAAGTAACACGGTGGATGCATGTGAAAACTGAAGACAGGAGCAAACAAACCTGCTGTGGAAGCCGCAGTCTTATTCCAACGCATGTGAAGATTATAGCACAATATACATTTACAGTAGAGTGCTGCGGGGATGATGTGTTTTTATAATGCATTCTAACACTTAGTTGTGTTAATAATCATGCTCTTGAAGCTGTTCTCTAACTATGAGGAAAATGTTTCAAATTTTAGCCGATTGTATTCAGGCTACAAAATTCATTTGTAAAGATTATCAAGAACAAAACATATGAGAATCATGAACTTTTTTTTGGGCTGAAAGGCAATAGAGAGACCCTACTGAGTTTCTGTCAAGGGAAGAATGATGCGTTATAAGCGTTTTGCAGTTAATGTTTAATGTAATTTTTGTAGTTTTGAGGACTTTACTATATTCAGACATGTAGAAAATAGTCCTAATAAATATAAAATCTTACTGGTGATGTAAAAAAAAAAATCTAACAATAAAAAAACAATTACTGCAAACTAGTTCCCAGCGCATTTTGCAGGCGTCTGTTGAAGCAGTAAGTTTGGCTCCAGGCTGTTATTTGTCAAAAACACAAGTGCTGTCAGAGAAGCAGCACAATGAGGGTCTGGACTAACTGTGTTTCTCGGTGGAACTGAACAGCGTCCGGCTCCCGGCGGCCCCACAGACAGCAGCGGTGCTTTGATGGAGTGTGGTCTGCTGGCAAATGCAGTTTCCCCTAAATTAGGCACTGAGTGAAGCGCTGCTGTTCATTTGTACAACTGTGCTGGAAAATGCCAGGGTGGCAGTGGTCAACCAAAAATACAATAACCATGGCCATAAATACTTTTTTTATACCATTCTGCAGTGCTTTCCACAATTCTAATGAGATGTTCATGCGTTCTTCTGACATGTTTGAACGATGTGCAACACCTTGAATACATACAGTAGCGCACTTGCTAAGATCTACTTTTATATTAGTTGTATGCTGCTTTTGTGGAAAGAAAATAATAATAAATAATTCCTATTTTTTGCAGAATTCCGGAAATGTTGTGACATTTTTAAAATATAAATAAAATAAAAACTAAAACCCTATCAAATCACAAGCTGGTATTTTATTTGCGATACAACATAAAGAACATAACATCTTTAAACTGAGATTTTTTTCTCCACTAAATGAGCTCATTTCATTCCAAGTTTCTGCTGTTCCTAAACCCTTTACAGTTGACCATGTAATAACTTCCAGAATTCTCTGGATTTTGCTTGTATAATTGCATTTCTTTTTGTTATTAGCTAGTTATTAATGTTGATCAGCATGTTAAAGATACAAATCATATGTAGTTGGAAGTAGATAATGCATTTACATTTACTCATTTAGCAAACGCTTTCATCCAGAGCCATTTACAAATGAGAACAATCAAAACCAACAAAAGAGCAACAACATGCAAGTGCTAAGACAAGTCTCACTTAGCCCAACATAATACATGTAGCAAGTTTGTTTTTTTTAAGAAACAAGATAAGACAGATAGATAAAATATAACTAGAATAGAGAGCGCTAGTTAGAGGGTTAAAAAAGATGGAAGAGATGTGTTTTTAGTCAATTCTTAAAGATGGCTAAGGATGGATCTTCCTAATATTGTATAAAGCAAATCTGCAGGATTAGGCAGTTTTAGCAATGTGGTCTGAGAAATACAGCGTATTGTGAAGAGCGTCCCGAGGAATCATCAGAATCGCCCTGGAAACAGACGAGGAACACCTGCATCTCATCAGGCCCGGGCTACCTTCTGCCCTCAGACAGCAGCCCGTGACCGACCGGCCTCCCCCTCACAGGACCACTTTACTCACGGCACCAGGAAGAACCCACAAATACAGCGAGCACCAACTATCTTCTCACTTACCTCACTACTGTAAATAAAATCCACCCTCCAGGGCTTTCACTGCATAGCCTTGTTGTGCGATTCTTCCACCTGCAACAGTATCATCAATCACAACTAAAAGGTTTCTGGCTGCTTTTGAAGCAGTTATGGTTGATATGCCTAACTGGATGGTGAAATTGAGATAAAGTGATGGCTTTGCTGAAATTACAAACAGTTAATATCTTCGCTAGCTTCGCTTCGCACCTTAAAGGTGATGGTGCTTCCTCCAGCAAGAACTGTCTAGACATGTTCAGATAGCATAGCAGTGCCGAATGACAGTACTTAGTGATGCCTTGTAGACAGAGAAGAGAAGTGGTCCAAGAACCGAGCCCTGAAGCACCCCAATAATGAGAATTTTCATTATAACCCTAAAAGTTCAGGAATAATAATGTAATGGAATCATCTGAAAGACAGAGTGGCATTTCAAACTCGACACTAGAGTGAGGTGATTGATGTGAGTTTGCTTTTTGAGGATAAAAGTTGTTAGAGTTTCCTTATGGGAGTGCGCTCAACAGTGCATAGAGGATTCATTCATCTCTCTTAAAGCTGAAGGATCTACTTAAGAAAGAACACAGAACTGAGAACTACAAGAATGAAGTCAAACTCTTCCTTGATATATACAGCATCCAGCCCGATCCCCAAGAACCCCCCGGGAAGTCTGGGGTGGTGGAGGAATGCTATGAACGAGATATTGAGGAGAGAGGGTTTGTACTATTTATAGGAGGTTTCTCTTGCTGATAGGATGAAGACTTAATTAGGAAACAAGGAGCCGGCCGTGCTAATTACTTGTGCGTGCTCCTCCCAAAATTTGTTTGCAAACATCATTTCTGGAATAACATTCCCACCAAATACAAAACCAACCCTACACCTTCTGTACTTATGCAGTAACCCTCAGAGGGAAATCAGGCTGTATAAACATTTAACAAAAGAATCTTAAACCTGTGTTTGGGTTTTTCCAAAATATTTCTGACTGTAACTTTTTTTGGTCTGCATTGGCAATGCATTTTTCTTTTTCTTTATTATTAAATATAAAAATGATTGAGTCATTCAGATTAAAGTTGAAAAATTCATCAAAATCCTTTAAAATGAATAACACCAGTAGATCTTGTGCTGGTTTTAAAATAAAGCGATGTAAATTACATTCCTGCTTGTTTCACACAAAGCGTAGGAGCATGATGACATGCAGACGTTTGTAAAGGTAAAGTGTGTTCCCACCTGTCATCATGATGTGTGATGAAGCACAGTGAGCTCCGAGCACATTTAGAGAGATCTAAGAATATATTTACTCTGTCACATCTGAGAACACAGTGTTTCCCGTCGCACACTGCTGCAAACTCATAAACTCTGGAAATTAGTACATTTTCATAAGACAGAAAGTGAACCAAACTATCAGTAACATGTTTTAAAAGTGCATGGAATGATATTGAATGTGCTTGTAATGAAGCATGATGGTTATTTGCACTTTCACATATTGTTAGACAATACCTGTCCTAAAAGAAACGCACAACTCTAAGGGTTTTATATAAAAATGTTTAATGTTTTGTATTTAATATCTGACTTCATGGGTTGCTGCACTGTGAAAAGCTGCTCCAGTGGTTTCTGAGCTCAATGCATCACATCCGCATGTAAGCCACCTGTAGAGAGAGGATGAACAGACTGCGTTTAGATCACCACACTAACCTATTACTCTCACAGTACAGTACAGTGCAAAACATCATGTACACTGTGCAAAAAAATCCTACATGATCTGCAGGACCTACTACATGCCAAAATATGAAGTATATAATATTAATATACAACTTAATGCATGAAATACTGCATTGCAATGTGCTCAACTACTGTTTAGAATGAACTGGAATTAATGTAACTAATTATCTAAAAAATGTTTTTTTTTACAAAATTGTTTTAAAAATGCAAAATAATCTAAGATGGCAGCAGGTTTAATAATACAACATGACGCAACAATAATTAGTATACTACTGTCTGTCATTGCATTGCACTGCATTGTTTTACACAAATGTTAACAATGAGCAAGTATTTTAAATGCTTTGAGAAGCCTGATTTTGAAGTGTTCAAGTACATTTAAATGTTTAGGATCAGTAAGAATTTTTACAATCTGCATTTTCCCAAAACTACAGTAAAAATAGTAATAATGTGAAATATTATTACAATGTAAAATAATACATATCTGTTTTTATTTTAATATACAGTGTCCTCCACTAATATTGGCACCCCAGGTAAATCTGAGCAAAGGTGGCTGTGAAAATAAATCTGCATTGTTTATCCTTTTGATCTTTCATGAATTCACTAAATTCCAACCTATCATTGAAGTAAAACAATTTCAGTGACTACTTCTTGTGTTTATTTTGAGGTTTGTGTTTGGATTATTGTCCCAGTGGAAGACTCAAACATGATCCATTATAAGATTTTTAACAGAGTCAGTGAATTATTGATTTGTTATCTGTTGGTATTTGATTGAATCCATGATGTCATGTGTCTAAACAAGATATCCAGGACCTCCAGCAGAAATATAGACCCACAAAAACACAGCAGTATACTTCATTGTACACATGGAGTACTTTTTAGTCTTTAATCACTCAAACTCTACTCCTCTCCGTGTATTAGGATGATATGGACACACGTCTTCTTCCAGGCAGTTTCCTAACATTGTATGTTGATGGGAAATTCTTCATTATTTCCCTGATGGTGGAAATGGTCATTTTCACTGCTCCAGCTCTTTTCTTAAAGCCACTTCACTAATTTGTGAAGCTCAATTATCT
>JAUMHI010000058.1:3356178-3372169 GCA_032359435.1 Enteromius unitaeniatus | reverse complement strand
AGCTCTTTTCTTAAAGCCACTTCACTAATTTGTGAAGCTCAATTATCTTTTGCAGCAAAATATAAATATATTCTTTGTTTTTTCTCATTATGTTGATGAGTTTTTGGATTTGTTTTCCCTCCTATATATATTTCTGTGAAACAAAATAAACATGGCTGGATATTGTCATGTTCATAATCACCCTGGAGTGCTCAAAATTGTAAATATGAATGCAAATATACTTCAGAGATATTTTACTCATAAAGAATTCTAGGGGTGCCAATAATTGTGGCTGACATGTATTGGAGAAAAACACAAGGTTTTGTCCCTATTTTTGAATGAAAGATCAAAAGGATAAACAATGAAGATTTATTTTCACAGCCACATTTGCTCATTTACCAAGGCTGCCAATATTAGTCACTGTATGACCTTTTCATTTACAATAACAACCTGAAAACTAAAAAGTTACTAATAAATAGCCACTTCACTTTGAGAGCATAATGTGACAAAAAAATATGGCAAACCCGAGACGAGCGACATTTAACCAAATCAGCTTCATGCAGGCCTTGAGTCCAGTGACGAATGATGATGAACTCTGGCTCAAGGATTTGTCCCTGCTGTGGGTTCCTCACGGCCTTCAGTGCGCTTTACACTTCCACTAACTCATGCACAACATCAAATAGACTGTCAAGTCAGCAGTATTTCAATTACATACATCAGAGTTACGGCTGAGTGGTCCTACATCACAAAATCCTTCATCACTGTAACTGATGTATACTAGCAAATCTGCACAATCAATATTTTCCTCTTTTTTCTTAGGGCAAGAAATGAATACTTTTATTCAGCAAGGATGCACTATTGTTCAAAAGTGATAGTGAAGACATTAATAATGTGGCAAAAGAGTTCTATTTCCAATAAATCCTGTTCTTTTGAACTTTCTATTAGTCAAAGATTCCTAAAAAAGAAATTGTTTGATGGTTTCCATCACAATATTTTGCAGCAAAATTTCACTGTTTTTATAGAATCTTTTCAATCAAATAAATGCAGTGGGGTGAGCAGAAAATACTTTTTTTTTTTTAAAAAGCATGAAATATCCATATCCAATCGAAACCTTTGGACAGTAGTGTATATATGACATCATAGCTAGTTTAGCTAGAAATTAAATGACAAACTTGATTAAATTTGATGCAAACCAAACACTGTAATATACGAGTGTCAATTCTGGCATCACTACTAAAACGGGTCTCTACGCTCTGATTCTTTCAGATATTAGCTGGATCATCTTCCCTCCAAACGCTGGAAAACATCTTTTCATGTAATCATAGCCTTTTTATATCTATATAGGTCAGTTGTTTGCAATGCCACAACAAAGGCATTGAACAAACTGTACGCAGCATTTCCAGAGGCACGTGTGCTTGACGATGCTTGTCTGCCATTTTATCATCAGAGCACTACAAAAATTGGCAGGATGAGTGATAGTTTTCCACTTCATGGAGAAAGTTCAATGCCTGCCATAGCTACAGCAGAGCAAACACATGTTGTTAGCATGAGAAACAAGGTCAAAATAAACCACAGCACAAAGGAAGGACCAATAAAGAAGTTTGTTTTCTGTAACACAAAGCTTCTGGCATTTAAATTTCCCTATAAATGACCTGAGATGAACAGGCTTACATTTTTGATTGAGTTGCTGCCTGGAGCGCTCCAAATTGTCCACTTATTAGGTTCTGATTCAGTTAGCATGTTTCCTGCTACAATGTGATTGTTTGGTTTGTTTATGTACTTTATTTATTCATACATACATACACTGGGAACATTCAAACTGAAATAGAACCTAATAAGTGCTACTAGCAACTATATATATACACACACACACACACAAAATGCCTTTTGAAAGTATTTAAGTATTTAGCACTACATTATGTTAAAATGCTTTAAATGATTTTTTTCCACATCAATCTACACTCCATACGCCATAACAAAACAGGTTTTTAACATCTTTATTTTAACAAATTTATTAAAAAATAAATAAATAAATAATAATATATATATATATATATATATATATAAATAAAAATATTTAATTGCATAAGTATTCATCTGGGACTGTTGAAATTTAGCTCAGAAATATTTATATTGTTTGTAGATGTTACTACACTTAGTGTAAAGTGAACCTGTGGCATATAGATAATGCATATCAGAGCAAAAACCACGTATTGAGGTCAAAAGGAACTGACTGAAGAGTTAAGAAATCTGTGGAAGAGTTCAGAAAAAAATTCTGCTTTATTGCACTGAAGGGCACAGAAGCATGTAGTCGCCGTTAACCTTAATGAAAGAAGTCAACCAGGACTCTTCCTAGATCTAGCCTCCTGCAAAACTGAGCAACTGATGGAGAAGGGCTTTGGTTACTGTGGTGACCAAGAACCCGATGGTCACTCTAAACACTCACGCAAAGCATCAAACAAAATAGACTTAAAACTGTAAAGATGCTTCAGCTAAATATTTAGTTAAGGGTATGAATACTTATGCAATGCAGGTATTTCAGTTTTTTATTTTTAATACATTTACAAAATATTAAAATCTGTACAGTTATGGTGTATGGGGTGTATACTGAAGTGGGAAAAAAAAAAAACTTAAAGCAGGTTAACATAAGACAGCAACATAAAATGTGAAAAAAATACTGCATATATATATATATATATTTTATTTATTTATTTTCCTCTTAGTTAGAATGTAAATGGAAATCTAGATTCTTTTGAAGAGGATAAAGCTGCACATCAGCATTAGCATCGGGCCAAGCCCTGAAACTCTTCAGAGGGATGTGGGGGGAAAAGACTGCAAGGAGACAGCCGTTTTGCTTCCTTAATTGGGAGCAAATATACCGAAAAAACAACAGAAACTGAGTCAAGTGTTTCAACCAGGCAATCTGCCGGATACCAATGCACATCTGCTTCAAAGAGATATTTTATTTTGTTTTTATGTAAAAGGCTATAGAAAGCTTTCTTATTTTGCACTCAAAGGCATTTCAGTTTAAGCAATCGAGATAAAAAGGTACTGATGTCAGCTTAGCTGAAGGTGGGCAATTAAAATTGCTGTTGAATAAGGTGATGGGTAACAAAACTTTCAGATAGAAATCTATGAGCCGTAACGTATAGAAGGTAGAAGAAGAGCCTTGTTATCATCCATCCTTATTCTGCTTGATCTGTCTGCATCCTTTGACATTGCAAATCACCGGGTGTTCCGGTCTATCCTCTTGACAGTGACCACATGGGAACAGCACTTCCTGTCTGAAGTCTTGCCTCATAGTGAGATAATTCATTGTATTTGTTAGGAAGAGGTGTTTAAGTCACATTAGCCACTGAGGTACCTCAGGGCTCGGTGTGTGGCCCTCTTTTCTTTCTCAACGTACACTACATTAATGAGACATTCAGAAACACTAAACTGTCTACCACTCTTACGCCAAGGACACATAATACATCTTTGCTGAGGCAACCAGTGACTGGATGTGCGTATTTCAAGTCAGCCAAACAATTTAACAACTTTAACAGAATTCCATCCTTACGGACAACATGATTAAAGTCTCTATATCCACATTTTCCACTGCAGTAAGTTATTTTCTGTGCAAGACTTAGATGCATTAGCAGCAAAGGTAAATAACAGAACTACTGAAGAATAAAAGTCACCAACATCTTGGTTAGCCTGGGGTAAAATAGTAAACTAACAGCTCATTTTTTATTTTGGGGTGAACTATACTTTTTAAAATAAAGTGGATAGAGTGCTTAAGGGACAATGTATTTTTGTGGGCCAAAACCCAGGACCAAGATCTTCTGGTTCTTTCTGAAGTCAACGTTTATTCTGAAATTATGTCCAGGATTAACACAAAGAGGTTTGCTATTAAATTTTCAAGATGGTTGCTATCAAATATCTATATGGGACTACAGAGGTTGCTGGACATTAAACATCAACACACTGAACAAATGCTTTTAAAATTCTATTCATTTGTAAAGATTATCATGATAAACAAAATTTTTAGCGATCATTAACTTTTGCTGGCTCCATAACTCATTTTCCACACACTGGCTTGTGTTAATCCCAGACATAATTTCAGGCACTTAAATATAAACCATTTAAAAAAAACATTTGGGGAGTTTTGCATTTGATTTGATTAAATAAATAAAGATCAAGAAATAAAGTACAATGACCAAGCAGTCACATGTTTTGGCGTGTGTGTGGTCAGAGCGGTATGTGACCTGATATGAGTTCATGCAGCGCAGGAATGTAGGCAGTCTGGAGGTGCTGGATATCAGAAGCTTCTGGAGCTCCTCACACGAGCTCTGAGGGAGCGGCAGAGGATGAACACTGATGTCCTTCTCCCAAACATCTACAACACTAGAAAGAGAGGAGGAAAAATAGAAGATGAGTGAGTGAACACATACAAAGCAATATCAAAATTATTTATGTACATTTGATTAGATCTTAAATAGTTTGTCCTTTCTTTACCTGTTGTATACTTGTATACATTAAATGAAAAGTTTTCAAATTAGTTTCAAATTTTTAGGCCCCAATGGATTTTATTTAGCTTTTTACGTCTGGTGATTGCATTTAGTTATATATATATATATATATATATATATATATTTATATTATAATAAATAAATTTTTGTCTGTCTTGATCACTTATTTATATTTTATATAAAAATAAGATATCAACACAAATGCATAATGTATAAACAATATTAATCTCTCTCTCACACACACACACACACACACAGATATTATACACACAAACAAATAAAAAGTTTCTTATTTTGCCTGAATTTCATATTTTTTATTTAGTACTGAAAACAAAACAATGAGTAAATAAGTCCCCCATATTCAGCAGATTATAACTAAACTGTTATCTGTTATTTTCTGTAGAGCTGCTTTATAGCTGGAATTGATGAACTTTTTAACACTATTATTCCTATTAGTATCATTAAACTGAACTTTCAAGAACACTAAACTGACTTGAGCTGAATAACAACTCTCGTCTGCTGTAGAACTGCTATACAGATGAGTTTGCTTTATAATTGACAGCTTTTTCAACTTGAACATTACTTTCCTGTTTATTACTGTGCTGCTTTTCAACAATCTGTATTAGATATAAAACACTATAGAATGAAATGTGAAGGAATAAAATGTTCTGTCTTATATTAGTTGAATTTTTCTTTGTCAAAATGGCACAGTGAGCAGCTCTGTATCCACTGAATGTTTCTGCTCAGCCAGCTAAAGCTTCTGACCAATAAAATTAGTTTTTGGTGAGCTACAACAAAATATTCTTATGAAGGTGAAAACAGAAAGCGTTACTTGCTCTGTGCAGCCGCAGAAGCAGAAGGACCTTAAATTATATTAATCTGACAGTTTGAAACATTGCCGTTTTAATCATGTCACAGCAATCTGTCAATACGCTGCACCGAAGACAGCCGAGCGAGCGGAGAAACGGAGAGACTTATGTCTTGACACACATTATGGAGATGATCTATTCAGGACATTTCGCTGACATTTACCCATCTGTGCTGTACTTCCACAGAAAACGCACATGCAGCTCTTAAAGCAACGCCGGAGAAGCCCAGAGAGAGAGAGATATCACACACTACTACAATCAGGGTTTTCCTCACACTCACACACTCTTTTGTGGAAGTTGGTCAATTACATGACAGTAATTAATCCTGCTGATTACTTCTGATATCAGACACAATATTCCACTTCAAAGTGCAATAGGAAGTATGAGCTTAAACTGTGCTTCGATTGAAAATGTTGCTCCTTTACAGGATCATAATGATTAAAGTAAAATCTCTTGCTTTGGGCTAAATATATGTTCTCTTTCCATAATAAAGTTTCCTTCAGTGAAGAGTTTGTCTTACCTGAATCAGAGGAGAAATATGAACATTTCAAGCAATACGTGTTTGGAATTTAATGTGTGTTGATGACAACAGGAGATGGCTTTTTCCCTGGAGGAAGTGTTATTATGGATTATGGACAGAAGTGGCGGGTTAAAGTTCTTGATGATGGATTTGTTTCTTACAAACACACAACTTTTGGCTTCACAAGACATTAACTGATGGACTGGAGTGGTGTGGATTATCTTAATGTTTTGATCAGCTCTCATGACGGCACCCATTCACTGCAGAGCATCCATTGGTGAGTGAGTGATGGAATGCTACATTTATCCAAATCTTTGTTTGTGGGTCAGCACATATACAGATTTTTTTTTTCTGTAGGTTTCTAAGGTTTCCCTCAAAATATCTGAACTGTGTTCACAACACAGGACAAATAGATAGCTTGGTTCATAATTTATAGAGCACCAGGCTCAGCTATAAAACAACTAGCTAACTAATCTGCTTACATGGTGGCAAATTCCTTTCAAAATCTCTTGCCTGATGGAAAGGAAAAAATTGAAACAAACATTCAAAGCAGGCATTTAAATAAACGATATATTAAATTTCTATTTCATACCCAATTAGACATTTTAATGAGCAACTAGTCCTAGTCCTAGTTAACCAAAGTTAACAAGGTTCATAGCATAAATAGCATAAATATTTCAAACTGAACACTTAAATATATCATATAAGAGACGAGTACAATGTTTGTCAGTCAGTAGTGATTCTGCTTTACTACTTTTACTTGCATCTCATGTTATACAGTTCATAATCTGACAGCAATTAGCTTCAAAAATTGACAGCAATCAGGAAACTTGAACATAACCTCCAAGCGGTGTCACGGATGAGCCTAAAAAGCTCTGCTGATTATAATGGGGGTAATTTAGTGTTGTTATGTACTGCTGACGTCCTGAACAAAGGCTGTCATTTGTGTTTGCCATTCAGTGTAGTATATCATAATGTATATACACATACACACACAGTATATCAATACATATGGTCCCACCAATGTTCCACTATTAAATATTAATTTATACCTTTGCCTCAAACTCTTAATTTGTTCTCATTAATTTGTAAGATAGCTGTTAAATTTAATTATGGGGCAGGTTTAAGAGATCTTAAGTATAGTCGCATAGAATAAGGTATTAATATGTGCTTTATAAGTACTAATTATATGCATGCTGCCTATTTCATTCACTGGATATCACAGCTTTGCATGAAACGGAACAGAAAGCCTAATATGATCTAATTTGATTATGCTGAATATCAAAGTATCAATAACATCTTTCCATCATGTACAGTTTTTCACAAAATAAACAGATTTTCAAATGACGTTTATCAGCTTAAACATACTTATCAAAATAACAAAAACCAACACACGACAATATTCAAAATATATTATTCAACTTTTCAAAACAAGCTTTTTGTCTACAAAATGTTTCATTGTCATGTTTGGATGTACTGTAGTACAAACCTACAGATGTAGCTGTTCCATAATGGACTAGCTATAGAATATAGTATTATTTTAGGCCTAATCCTGACATGTGAAAATGGGCTGAGAATTGACCAAATGGTTGTATTCTGGCTCAGAGGAAGACAGGAATCATGTCTTTGTGGCATTTTTTTCTGCTGATTAAGGGAGAATACAAGACCTCACCTTACTAATGGTCCTCAAAAGCAAAAACGCTACGCAATGCATCACATTTTTAGTGAAAGTGCGACTTGTTTGCACTATTTTTGGATTCTGGAATCAAATATGATGCCGGCCAGTGTTATTAAAACCATTTTTTGCTAGATTATATAGCAATTATATGGCAGATATAATGGCTTTTAATATCAGTCAGTCGCTTGCTGTCTAAACGAGCAGTTTTTGGCCAGACTGAACTGCGATGCTAAAGCAGACACATTATGTGGGTAGTCAAAAGTCTGGTTCCTGTAAAACTATCCTCTATTTAGCATAACAGCTCGGGGCCTGTATTTGAGCGCCATGAATCATGTTTGATCTGCACCGTCTACTTATAGCGAGAAGCAGAGACGAGTGAAAACAGGCCGAACTTGAAATAAAGGTGAGCGAGACGAGGAAAGAGTAGAGAGTCGTGACGACCTTCTGGTGTCAGAGAAACAATGAAGAGCAGAGCGCACACCCACAATCCCTCTGTGATTCAGATGCCCATTCCAGCATCCCCGGCTCCTCAAGCTCTTATCATGGGAACGTTACACATCTCAAGGAGGGATGAGAGCAACTAAGTCAGCGCTTCTCTTAGCTTGTGCATTTACAGTATTTACCTGGCTACTAGTTACCATACTTAAACAATTTTTACAGCTGCAGTTCCCTCAGTTTATCATTAATACTTCTTTCTAAAATTTTTAACATTTCTGCGGGGGCAAATTAGAATTCAGTTACTGTACATATTGTTAAAACTGCTATGACTGAATAGTTAATTTTTACATTTAAATCAAAATAATTTATTTTAAAGGAGACATATTATATGCCCCTTTTTACAATATGTAACATAAGTCTCTAGTGTCCCCAGAATGTGTCTGTGAAGTTTCAGCTCAAAATACCCTATTGATCGTTCATTATATCCTTCTAAAAATGCCTATTTTGAGCAGAAGCAGAAAAAGGCTGAATTTCGTGCTTGTCTTTTTAAATGCAAATGAGCTTCTACTCCCCGCCCCCTTTTCCAGAATAGAGCTGTGCCATTACAGCTCGGACCTGCTAAAAACATCTGTTTTGATTCTGATTGTCATGCTTATCGTGCTGAAATCATGTGTTTTAAAGCATCTTAGTTTAAACTTCTGATTCTGGTTCTTCATTACTTGACAGCTGTTACATACACATCTGTAAATCAAAAGAACACATTTATACAATGCTTATTTTATTTTAAGTAATGAAAGTGACTATATTTTTATGTAGAAAAACCGTATCTTTACACTACGGAAGCTTGTTTCCACCTCATGATAAAAAATAAATACATTTATTTAGTAAAAACAGGTATCATTATTAGAACTTCTTTCACAAGTTACAACTGCAAAAAAACAACAAAAACTAGCAAGATATAACCTCAGAATTAACCTCATAATTGCGAATTAAGTATGCCATCACCTTTTTTTATTTTGTTGTACAAACAGGCTTCCGTGTTACCCAGATACACTTTGATCAAACAAGACATTGAAAATTTATGTATTTGTCTTTTCTCTGGATTAGACTACAAAACCCGTGCTATTTCATTTACAGGAATCTTATTAGATACGGCCATTACTATGAGTAATAAGCGCAGATGTCTGGGTGAACTATGACTTACTCTTTGAGTTTGCTGTCAGAGCAGAGGATGTACAGCACTTTGACTGCTTGAGCGGCCCGGGATGACTGATGCTCTCCGGGAGTAAGCTCATCTGCGGATATGAAGCTGTCGCCCCTCGCTGCTGCGTCAGGAAATGAGGCGACCAGAGTGTCCGTGTTCAGGAGCCACAGCTGATAATTAAAAGAGAAAATAAATTACCCGAAGAGCAGATTTAAAGCGGACATACCGGGTAAAACAAGAGATTTCTGCATCGACTGCTATCATGGCATAGAAAGAGTTTAATTAACTAGTAAACAAACTTGACAAAGCCTTGTTTGGAAGTTGAAATATTTTACTTAAAATATCGATAAAATATTGTTAACATGTTCTAGCACATAGCACACAAGTTGCTAAAACGCTGCTAACAAGTTTCAGCGCAATTTTTAGCATTACTTAACATATTGCAAACTAACTTTAGCACACTGCTAACATGAAATAGCACGCTGCTACCAAGTTTTAGTTGGGTGGTGTGTTTCAACACATTGCAAGTATGTTTCACACATTTCTAGCATGATTTAACACGGCTTTGTCAAACCAACATAATTAATTAAAGTTAGCTGAACTGTAGACATGTTGGCACAAAAGGAAGAACACTGAATAAATTTGACTACCTTTACATGTACCTTCATAATGTGATCATAATCAGATAAAAGCACATTTAAAAAAACATTTACCTCATGTTAACGCAATACTTTGATGTGATTGTGAGGTACACAGTACAAACTAGGCATCCCATTTTGAGTAATTTTTTTAGTTAATGCAGCTTATTGATGGTCAAAAACACCATTTGCTCTGGGATATGTGAAAACTAGAAGTAGAATAATGAAAGTTGCATATACAAAATTCTAGAAAATATTTTTTTTATTAAAAATAGGTAGTAAAAGGAACCATCAATGTGAAAAAGCCTGGAAAAGTATTTTCCTGTAAGACATACTCCAATTAAACTTTGTTGTTTTCAGAGTGTGTGAGGTTTTATTGTCAGTACCAAAACCACAGCTTTATCATCTGGGGTTTGGATGGAAAAGCGGAATATACTCTGTGCCGATGACAGCTCGACCAGCCGGGCCGCTAGAGTTTGCTCCAGAAATCTCTGCCTGCATGAGACACAATAAAAAAACCTCTCTGAGGGAATATGATCAGCACATGACAACAACATGAATAAATCAAATGAACTCGCTAACCTTTCTGACTTAGACTCAGACACTAAACTGAGCCGCGCTATATCACACTCTCCATCCTCACAAGGCTTTACTAATATTTCAGTTATGTAAAACTTCAGCACCTCTGAAACACAGAAGACAGTGAAATATATTAGACACAGAAAATTGCACATTATCAACAGCTGGAGGTGCAAGATTATAAGAAATTACCTCATAGATAATATGTGCGCATTCAACATTTCATAAAAACACGTAGAGCTTCCTTGTAATAAAAAACAAAGTTATAATATAATTCAGAGCTCAAGAATTGTTTTTCAGGCCAAATATTGAAAACTATTTTAAGAATGGAATTGAGTCTTAACTGAATATTATATTAGAAACAGTATGCGCAGAGCAAAAACCTAAATCATCCTGTACTGTTGCAGACTGGTGTGTAATTATTTCATTACAATTAAAGTTTCACATAAATAGTTTAAATGAGTGAATACATGTTCATTTGTGGGCAAACCATTCCTTAAAAATACTTACAATCACTAAAAATAGAGCTTTACAAACACACCAACAGACTATTTTTGCTTCAAAAGCACTGCACTTTTATAAATACCCAAGGGTCAAAAACATAACTTTTCGAAGCGTGTTAAAGAGTCTCGGGTTGTTGCTAATGGCAACAATGAATAGCCAATGTGCATCTTGCATAATGGGGGACGTCATGATTTATATATAAATAAGCTCTGGTTTTCTTCATTTGCACTCGTGTGAAATGACTCAGGGGTGTGTTGCCACATTACTCAGCTGCTGTGCTTTCCATACCTGCAGCGACTTCCTCGCCCAGCGCCGCAGAGCAGCTCCTGCAGGACACCATCACATGCCTGCTGCTGCGCTTCTGCTGCGGACACACACAAATACAGCGGTCAAAGGCAAATTTGTTCCCATATGGCAGTGGTTACATGGTAAGACATATCACTCGGCAGGCATATTCATAACTCAATTCTGAGTTTATATCACGCAATTCTCGCAAAACAACCTTTTTGTATTTTTTATTCATTGGCGAAAATGGGCTTCCACAGTTTTCAGCATTGATAATAATCAGAAATGGAGTAATGATTCAGCTGTGCATCACAGCAATCAATTGCATTTTGCAATAAGTTTAATTGTAATATTTTACTGTATTTTTGTTCAAATAAATACATCCGTAATGAGCAGAAGAGACGTCTTTCAAATAAATCAGTTAATCTTACCAACTCTAAACTTTGGTATAAAGGACAGCTTAACTTAAAATGTCAATGGTTAGTTTATGAAGCAAACCCATTTCCGCTTATTTTTTAAGCTAAATCTGCAGTCCTGTGACTTGCTATTTTGGTAACAGGCTTGGAAAATTGCAAACCTCACGCAACATGAGCAGAAAATAAAACATTCTCGTGTAATGTTTATTTTGACCTCCTGAGGCTGAACGCTTCTTTTCACAGAGCATTTGTTTTAAAAAGTGTTTCACACTCCTGCACAGAAATGGAAAGTCATTTTTCAACTTGTTTTCAAACTTGCGCTTCGACTGTATGCTGAAAATATTTACTTTAAAAAAAAAAAAAAAAAAAATCAATAAGAAACTCGACAACTGTGTGCTGAAGTCATTTAGGTTTGAAAAAGTGCTGGAAAGTGTGTTTTTGTCTCTTGGCCATGGCCACGGGCTTCACACAGATCGAGCTGGAGCTCGAGAATCAATCCCTCTTAAAGACATGATCGCTTCTCCTCCACAGCCAGGCCGAGCGTAATGTTTTTAAGAGTGGATTTCCTCTCCGCCTCTTCAGCCTTTATTGTGATGAAAGGAAGCCGTCTGCCTCCTCTGTCAGCCCTCAGGCTGTGTAAGTGAGATCTGTGCACTACTTAGGGTGGAAACATCACAACTGCGTGTGAGCAGCTCTGAAACTTCACTTCACTCGGTTGCATTGTTTCTTGCTTGATTTAATCACGCAGCCGTAAAATCCACAGCTCACCTCTGCAGAGGTTACTTTCTGAAGCGGTTTCTCTTCCCGTACGAGGGTCTGCTCACAGCTGCTGTCCCGAGCCAACAGAAGGAACGTGTCTCCCAGCAGACAGTCTCCATCTCGCGGGAGCAGAGTCCTGTTTGCGAAGGGATCAGGGTGGCAGCACCAGTCGTCCACTAATGCGTTCCAGTTTCCATTGGGCAAAGGTAGAACTCGGCCAAAAGTCCTTCAGGAGTAAGAACACAGTCTGATAATAGCTGAACGCTGAAATAATGTGTCTGACGGTGAACTGAGCTATTCTTTGATGCACTGCTTCACCAAATCAATGGATAGGAAAAGAAAGAACAGTAACCTGTCTTGAAGCACCATGGACCCACAAGACTGGCACAGGAAGGAGTATTTCACCTTGACCCGCAGCTGTCCAATCACACTGCAGGGAGCTTCTGGAGGAAGACACAGAAAACAAACAGAACTAAAGCATGCCAAGAGATGATACTTGTTTGGATAACCGATGATTCATCTGATGATACTGATTAGATAGAGTCAGTATAGCCAAGCAAACATCAGCAGAGAGCCGAGTATGTTTTATATGCAACTAGAGATTTACATTTTACTCTTTGAGCTTTTAGTTTAGTATTTTAATTTAGTTTTAGTATTTTTCTTATGCATTTTTGTCATTTCTATCATTTTTTGTAACCATTTCTATTATCATTAGATATATAATATAATTTAAACGGTAAAAAAAAATCTAAAAATAAAAAATAACATATGGGGAACAATAGGTTTGAGTCCGTGTTAATAATTAAGAGAGCTGACATAAAAATAAATAAATAAATAATTGTAATATTTAGATTTGGCTTTTATTAATGAACTCTGAATGAAGCTGAAGTAATTTTAGTTCTTCAGCTTACACCTATATTATTCAAAATACTTGTCAGGGCAATATTTCTCATTTTAGTTTCGGTGCTTTAAGTTTTTTTCTGCTGTCAAATGATTAATCACGATTAATTGCATCCAAAATAAAAAAATTTGTTTACATAATATACGTGTGCGTACCGTGTATATTTATTAGGTACATATAAATACACACAAAAGCTGCTTAGATGCTTAGAATATGCTCAGTTTAAGAAAAACTTAAATTGGCTTTCTGGGACAAAAGTTTGGAGTCAGCTGACTCTGAGTTGCTCTGACCTGAAGTAAAGCTGAGGCTCAGAGCAGCGGGTCACATTACTGGAGTACTTTGTTCTCCACTGATCTCTGTTAATCTGGAGTGTGTGTGTGCAGCTCATGCACTCATTACTCACAGTCCTCAAGACCAACCAAATAAGAGTGACTCTTTAAAGACCTCCAGATGCTGACCTGGGCTTGGTGGGAAAGTGCTCAGCGAGTACCTGTGGGCTGCTCCACCTTTAGCCGCAGTCTGAAGTGTGCTCCGTGTGCAGTGTCTCCTGGGCTCTTCTGACACGACGTCTCCAGCAGACTCACACCAGGCGTCAGCTTCACCCGATAGCTCCTGTCAGGGGTCTGGACGCTCAGGACGGACTCTTGCTTGGACTCGATCTTCACATCTGCGTCATCCCTGACAACAGGTCAAAGAAAAGGTCACCGATAAACTAGATTTCAGAAATATCTGTCCGTGTAAAACATGCTTACTCAATGCTAGGTAAAACTTTATTTTAAGGCGTCCTTGTTACAAACGTTACATTTAATTATTACACTGTAACAAGGACACCTTAAAGTAAAATGGAACCTATTCTTCTTTTAATAAATAGGTCTTTGCAATTGAATCATTGATGCCACTATTTAATATTTTTATTAACATGCCAATAATTTTTTTCTGCACCAAATGAGTTTGAGCGGCCATAGAGATCTCAGAAATGGTGTTATCAAAAGGTTCCTCTTAAGATGTGTTATAATGGTTGTTGAATTCTCCAATAAAGATATTTCAACACAAATTATCCTAACCTATAAAATCATTATCTTAAATTTAATCAATAAACCATACGTACGGTGGCTGAGAGAGCTCAACGCGCCGCAAACTTAAGAGCTTGCAGAGATCTCAAACTTTCTAAATCATTTCCAAAGTTTCTTCTACTTCTCAAATCTTAAGAATCCATCTATTTCGCAATTTAACCTGGGAGCATTTTTCTGAAATGTAAATTTTCCAAATCATTTTTTTTTGGCAAACCCATCAGGATAAAAACATACCATATTACAAATTTTGACTATTGTACCTATATCTAAATTTGACGCTAAGACAATTTACTCTGTGTTGTGTTTTTACAGTATTGCAATATTGTCATTTGTAAAATATGATTTTAAAAACTGTATGTTGCAATATAATAAAATCAACTTTTGCTTGCTTTTGTACACCAGAAATCAGTTTTATGTGTTATTGCACAACATCTGTGTATCTTTATGAACTAATAATACATTTTTGTACCATGTTGCAGTTTTAGCTTCATACAACATTTCATATTTGAGATTAAACAAAATAGTTTACATAAGTACACTTGTGTTTGTTCTCTAACCATCACATACTATCAGAAAAGACTCATTGTGAACAGCTGTAAAGATTTAAAAAGACTTATTTCAACTGTACCAGCGAATTATTATATTCACATTATACTATAATGGTTTATTTGTTGCTTTAAAGCTTTCAGAAAGCCAAGCCCGTGTCCAATCCTGCCATCTGGTGTTACATGTGTGCTTCACTGCTGCGAGGCTCCGGAAATCATCGACCGAATCCGATACGAACATGTGAACAAGTGAAGACCAGTGTATTATATCCTATTCTCTGCTGCTGAACCCACACAGATTACTTTCTAAAAGCGTTAGTTACTATCTGCCAGAGCAAAGGTGGAACTGATTAAGCTTCACTGTCAGTGTCATGAGTCATGTTTAGACTTTAATGAACCAAAACAATAGACTTGACTAAACAAGCATCAACGCGGAGAAACAAACACTTTACCGAATGAACAAAATGCCACTTTGCAGCTTCTGCCTGAGCTCAAGAAAGACGAGGTCTTGTTGCGCAGTCTCTTCCATTTCTATCCCTCACCCGGACTTCAGGTTTGTATTCCAGCCCTGATGCTCTGTTACTGATCCATGCAGCGCTTCTACTGAGCAGCCCCACGCGACCTACAAAAACACCGTGACAACTAATTTCCGCGACAGCGTAGTGACGTCAGCAAAGACGTTATGTCAAACTAAAAGTCTTCTATAAACATCGCGGTGCGATTTTATCTGGACAAATAATGCTAAATGCACAGTATATTATTAGGAATTATTAGGCATTTAATTGACAAATCAATAACTAAATGACTTAATTAAATCAATAGCTGACAAGCAAATCTAAGCACACGAGAAAAAGCGTGGAAAAAAACATATATATACATATAGTTAATTATATAATAGTATTAGGAAATTAGGCATTTAATTGACAAATCAATAACTAAATGAATTAACTAAATCAATAGCTGACAAGCAAATCTAAGCACACGAGAAAAAGCGTGGAAAAAAACATATATATATATATAGTTAATTATATAATAGTATTAGGAAATTAGGCATTTAATTGACAAATCAATAACTAAATGAATTAACTAAAT
>JAUMHI010000058.1:3309838-3344482 GCA_032359435.1 Enteromius unitaeniatus | reverse complement strand
TCTTTGTCTTGGTTGTTTGTATTATTTGAAAATCCTTAATAAAAAAAAAAAAAAAAAAAAATCAGTTTTCTTGAACACACCAGTGTTGAGTAACTGTAATTTATTATTTAACCATATAAGGGTTTCCTGTTCATTTTGAGGTCATTTAATTCCAGTTACTTATAAAGCACTTGTGTTATATATTGTAAATAATTTCAGTGGTTCTAAAATCAATATTGAAGTTTAAATCTAAATTTACAGTCTAAAGTTGAATGCAGCGTCTTTAACCCTTTGTGCACCGATGCTTTGCTTTCAGTTCTTCCTGATTCACAGAGAAACAAATCAACTGAATCTAGAAATATAATATAGACATGAGAAACATATCTATATAAAGCTTGAAGTGTTAACTTTTAAGCATCTATAGGTTTTATTTTTGGTATGGTGCTCATAGGTTTCTTCACGTTGCATTAGTGTGTGATAAAACCAGTAAAAGAATAGAAAGATCTGATTAGCATGTTCCTGTTTTTTGCCCAGAATTTCTGTCCAATGAATGCATGACCTTTTAGTGCATGTGTGCTTTTGTTTACAATTTCTGGTTCATTTGCAACAAGGGCCTTGTGAAAGTGAACCGCACCAAACCAAAAACATCCACATTGTATTTGGCCCAGACCAATGCAAGTGAACTAGTGGATTATTAATCAAATAAAAAAGTAAATGTATATTTTATTCATCCTGTAAAAAGTATCAAGGTTCCAGGTGTGTGTGTGTGTTTCTGAAGTGGGTTCTGGTCTCTGTTTGTGCAGGTTTTGAGTCTGATCAAGAGCTGTCATGAGCCTCAAGGCATCAGCATGCACGACCTCAAGCAGAAGCTGAACAGCATGAGCGTCACCGTCATCAGGTACAGACCTCTCCCGGGACACAGAAAGAGCTTTTGTAGCAAACTACAACTGAAACTAACACTATAGGTCCAAAAACTTCTTTTTTACTGAAATCAAATTAAATGTTGTAAATAAATGAAAAACTGAAACAACAACAGTAACTGAAAAACTAGCTAAAATAAAATGATTTTTTGTGCCAGAAAGACTTGTTTAGTGCGCAAAGCATTTTAGATCATTTCTTCTTATTGTGTTCGTTTTGTAGAGGCAGAGACAGGAAATAAATGTCTGCAGAAGATCCAACCATTTTAATGCATTGGACAAAAATAGTTTAAAGAGTTTCGATGACACTACCTCAACTATGTTTCCTCAAATCCAGCACTGCGGGGTCATTGTCCTGCACAAGACTTAACTGTGCGAACATCAAACTTTGCTAAAATGTTGCAAATGTGTTGCTTTGGTCTACAAAGGAGATGATCCTTTACCTCTGCTAAAGTTTAATTTCTACTAAAACTAAAAGTAAAATGTATAAAAACTAAACAGCAATATTTTAGCATATAAAAACGAAACTGAAACTAACAATAAAATAAACTAATTTAAACATTCAAAATGATAATATCCCTGTTTTATAGTGGACCTTAACCCAGAGAGGGGTTAGACAGTGCTCTTCTTCTATTTTAGTTGCAGTTTCTGAGTCAAATGAGCTTTGGAGAATAGCACGTCTTTTAATTCCCAGAAGCGGCTTCCTCTTATTTTGTGACGAGGTTAAGGTGTTGGTGAGGTTTTGCATGAACTTGAGCACGGTTCTCATCATTTGCAACATTTCCCAATTTATGACATTCTGTTCTTGCGTAAAAATTGTTGAACGTAGAACAGAAACGATTTTGAAATACAAAGTAATCTCAGTTTTGCATTTAATTAAATTTTTATTTTCCACTCATTTTGACCCTAAGAAGATATTTATATCCCTTGTAGTGGATTAAAACTCAAAATCTGAGATGCATGAGTTCAGATCAACGAAGCCTACGATTATCTAGCTCCACAAAGAAATGCAAAACCAGTGCTAATTGAAAGAAGTTGACGACAAGCCGTTTTTAAAAGCCTTGTCATTTGTGACAGGAATATACAATAAACGGGGTATTTTAGGGTTTTCAACACGGCAGTTGAAGAGTTAACCACTTAAAGGTCAGCACGTAGTTAGGAAGCAAACCCCTTTAAAGGTATAATCCTTTTCAAGCCACACCAGGAAGGTGTTTTTATAAACAAAAAACCATAAAGTGCTCTTCTAGAGGTTTGTCTTCTAAAACAGTCGACTGGTTTGTTCTGTTGCTGCTCCTCCCTTTAGCTCCACACAGATTGAACCAGTCAAAATGTATCTCAGTAGATGATAATGCAGAGGAAAAACGGCAACAGTACAAAACTAAATATTAAAATCAGCAAATAAATGTGTGACAGTGAAGAAAAAATAAAAGGTGCGAATTCTAACCAATAGAATGAACTACAAGTAACAAGTGTGAGATGATGGTGTCAACTGATACTAAACACCGCTAAACGGATGACAAAGTGTGACCTGCGTGAGAACGGCGTGAGAGCAATTATTGATGTTAATCATCACAGTGGTGATGCATCCAGTCACATGCATCATAGAAATGTTGCTTTCTTTACTAAATCTCAAGTTGACTGCAAGAACAGCAGTGAATCAGTGACTGTATCTACTGATCCTGAGCTGATAACCCTCATTACAGTGCAAGTCTCTTCTGCTCATCAAAGCATTCTTCATCAGAAATACAGTGAAAACTGATATTGTAAAATATTATTACAAATTAAAGTAACTTCTTTATTTTAATGGGGTTTTTTTTAGCATATGTCTTTCTCAATTACAGTTAATGATAATTGAGCAGCATTTACTAATAAAGGTTATTATATTATTGTAAATGTTAAAAAGATTGCAAACTGTGATGGTTTTTTCTTTTTGAATAGAAGGTTAAAAAGAAGAACTGGCTTTATTTGAAGTTGCATTGGTGAACTAATGATGATAGCACCAGATGTTTCAAAGATTACAGTATGCAAATGCTTGTCAACACTTTCTATTAAATGCTAAACAAAGACGACGGTGGGGGGTGGTCTGTCTGTATGCTGCAAAAAAAAACACCTCAATGTTAAACACTAGTTCTTTTCACACCAGTTTGATTCTCACTTCTCTTTTTGTTCTAACAGGCAAATTGTGGATTTTCTCAGCAACGAGGGACACATATTCTCCACGATCGACGAGGACCACTTCAGATCAACAGACAATGAAGTCTAACTAATCTGTATTGCCTTAATAAGCGTGTTTCTTATCTACATAGCGTTCAAGAACAAAAATAATAATCATTCATTTAAAGCTATTTTTGGGACTTCAGCATGCCGTAAAGAAAAAAACGGTGAAAAGGACAATAAATTTGAACGGTGATTTACAATAAATGTTGTATTTGTTAAACCTTGCATTGTCGTTTGAGTATTGAAACATTCGTTGCTGGTGCTGGTTACCTGCAACTTTTTTGGGGATTTCTTAGGTTTCTTTGGCGTAATACAAGTGTCTTTGAACTAATAAAACAAGCTTTCATGGTGGGTTGTAATTGTTTCTTCGATAGACTCGTAGTCATGGTCGGAGTCTGAGAGGTTCCTTTCTGTTATTTTGGAGGAAGAAAAGGAAAGAATAGATTACAGTATTTCAGCTCCCTAATGTGCTATTCCAAATATCTAGCTTGAAACAATCATATTAAAATGTAAAGAGAAACTTACCTGATTTGTGTGATGCCGTGGGGCTTTTTACATACATATTGTGTGCACTGATGCTGTCAGCTATTGATGTGCTTTTCCTAGGCAATAGTGGAGGGGGCTGGTCTGCAGTCTAATGGAGTTACACCAGAAAAAAAATTATAAATTCATACACTGCTGAGCCAGCTAAACAAATAAGAAAAGAGGAACATGTGACAATAGTGTTTTTGTTCGGTCATAAACACGTCCATGGTTACCATCCCACATGCTATTGGCAGCAAACTTGATAAGCGAAAGGTTACGCATGGACTAATAGTTGAAAACTCAATCTTTTTCTCACCCTTGAGTTTTGGACACATGGATTTTGCCATTATGAATTACAAGCTTTTGTAGAAAATGAAGGAAAGCAACAACCCAAGTGGTCCGTTTAGTTAACTATTAACTTTTTCCTCATAAATTCTAAATTTGCTGTTTATTAATAGTGCGGAAGTTGTTACGTTCAGGTTCTGGGTAGGATTAGGGGTGTAGAATAAGGCATTAATATGTGCTTATTAACTACTAATAAACAGGGCTGACCCTGTCTGTAATTGGTTGGTTGTCCAAGAAGCAATAAGAGCACTTTTAAGAGTAGGGTCTATTATAAGCCTTCACTTTGAAATTACAGGTGTATTGTTTCTGTTTTACTGTACTCACTCTCACACACAAACAAAGATATGAATATTATTCATTTTTCACTTACCATGCTGCCATACTTAATGTATTATATAGGAACTGAACAGCAACACAAACAGGTTTTGGAAGTGCGGTAATTGTGTCAGCCCCTGATCATCAAATGCTGCGTAGCTGCATTTTTCCATTTGCTAAATATGTTTTTGTAGTGATGACTTCCATTTCTGGCGTTTCTGTGTGGTGTCGGAGATGTTAGCGTGTCTCTAAGATTGGTCACAAACATCATCTAATGCGTAGTGTTTCATTAACTCAACAAATTTCTTCTTCCTCTTCATGTTTCATCTATTTTCTCCACTGCTAAAGAAACTCTTACAATTCTTAAACTCTTACAATTCTCAAACAATTCTTAAAATTCTTTTTAATTCTTAAAAAAAAGTTAAGATGATTTCTGAATTACTAGGACCCTTTAATTTCAAGAGGAAACACTCAATTTTCTTAGACTTTTGTTTTCAGCGAGGTTCATTTTGTGTGATGTGTTCAGTGAGGTAAGCACAGATGAGCCCTTATAAAAGGTCAATATAGAGGGAAAAGTTATTTCTGTCACTAGCTAGGAAATCTTGCAAATATGCGAGCAAATAAGTTTTCCGTCACTCAAAAACCACAGAGGGGGATTTTGGAAAGCATGGCAATAGACAGTACTGTGATAGCTGATCTAAGAATGACTCATTATGAAACCATATCTGAATTCTGCATTTTTGTTGTAGTGGGTGAATGAAGTTTGATGCTTACATCTTGGGGCAGAGGTGGAGGAGGAGCCCGTTTGCCCAACGCCGGACTGAGGGAAAGACTGTCGAGCTGTTTGGTCACAGTGCTCTTCACTTTTGATGCTTTTGATTCAGACTTGGAGGACTTCTTGGGCACTTCTGCACTGGATGGCTTTCTCTTTGGTGGACGAGGAGGTGCTTCCTCAATTTTGCTTATGAGTTTGTGATATTCATAGTAGAATTTCTCTGTCATCTCTGTGACTGTCTCTACGTGACGTTCTGGGGACAGCGGCAACTGATCGGAGTTGAAACAGAGAGACATTTGTAACCAGCGCACTGGCAGCTCGAAGCACCAGTCTGGTTTATATGGTAGACTCGTCAACACCATGGTCTCGGTGAAAGTTTCCTCGAGCTTAATAGCTGCTAACCCCATCAGGGGATCTTTTTCTAGGTCTTTATCCCGAGTCACAACTTTAACATCCAGGGGCAAAGTGCTGCTTATCAAATCTGTTATTTTATACTTTTTGTTGTCTGAAAGCTTTTCCACGAAGTGACCGGTCATAAAGAGCGGCAGAGAGACTTCCTCGCTATCCTCTTCCTCCTCTTCATCGTCGTCCTCATCATCATCGCCCACCTCCATAGTCCGTTTGCAAATTAAGCATTCTGCTTTCTGAGCAGCTCCGGATTTCTCCATCTGCGCTATCCCCAGAACCTCCAGCTGCTCTCCAACACTGAGCGCAGGCATTCCCTCTTCCTCCACCTCCTCGCAGTGCCGGGTCACGCTTACTTTCAAACCCGGAGACTGCAAAAACGCCAAGTAGAGCTCGTACACCGATTCAAATTCCCTTGCCCTCCTTCTCATCCGTCCACCATATCGCTCTGAGATGATGAAGTACTGTTTCCCCTTCCTCCCCTTTGGAGTTGAGGCTAAGATCATTTTTGTGGTGCCACACCCATGCAGCACAAGCCGCCTGCTCTTTTGCAGTTCTTGGAACCAGCTGCAATTAAAAAACTGGTTGCCTTCTGGGCCATCAAGGATCTCTGCCATAGTCGGGAAGGACTGCGCTGGCTGATTCGCAACTTCAGTCATTGAAAATGGAGTTATAAAAACTAAATCCTGGTACTGTTCAGTCACGTCCTGGACATCCACTTCCAGGCTGGATGGGAACTTGACTACGTTCTTCCTCACTATATGTAAAAAAGAAAAATAAATATTATTCTAAGACCACTGATCTTCTATGACAGAGGTCATCAAAGAAGTCCTCCAGAGTTTAGCTCCAACTTGCCTCAACACACCTGCCTGGACGTTTCAAGTATACCTAGTAAGACCTTGATTAACTGCTTCAGGTGTATTTCATTGGAGCTAAACTCTGCTGGACACCAGCCCTCCAGCACTGAATGTGGTGACCTCTGCTCTATGATTAGGGCGTTCAGTCCTGCTGCTGGAGAGCCAGTGTCCTGTTGAGTTTAGCTCCAGCACACCTGCCTTAAGGTTTGTAGTATTCCTAAAGACCTTGATTAACTGGTTAAGATGAGTTTAAGATTGGAGCTAAATTTTGCAGGAAAATAGCAGTCCAGGAGCACAATTGGACTCCCTTGCTCTATAACAGATGTACTCCCAATCATGGAAGACAGCAATTCTACTCGACAACACATTGGCCTGTAGTTAACCAAAAGACTTTAAGCTGGTCCAAGTGTTTTAGACCCAGTTTCATAGACAGGGTTTAGTCTAAGCCAGGATTAGGGCATAGTTCATTTAGAAAATGTGAGTAATTTTGCTAAACATGCCTTAGAAAAAAAGCATTGATGTGCATCTTAAAGGAATGAAAATTGCGCCAACACAGTCTGAGTTTTTAAAAATGGATCCTGGCTCTTCCAAGCTTGGTAATGCTGGTGGATAGCGGCCATTATTTTGAAGCTCCATAAATGGAATATATCCATCGTAAAACTGACCTATAACCCTTTGAGGGGTTATCACATGTCCTCAGAAGCAGATTGATGTGTTTTTGTAACAAAAATATTTATATTTTTTAAATTATAACCTAAATAACAAGCTCATAAGAGAGTCAGGTTTTTGTTTTTTTGACCTATAACTCAACGCAAGATTTACAGAGCTTTAAATCGTGGCCACCATTCACCAGCGTTACCAAGTTTGAAAGAGCCAGGATACATTTTTTAAAAAATTCAGACTATGTTCGTCTGAAAGAAGAAAGTCATATACACCTAGGATGGATTGGGGGTGAATAGATTATGGCACAATTTTCATTCCTTTAAGAGAAAACAAAGGCACTGACTTCTTTCAGTTGAAGCAACCCAGATTTACATTTTAGTCTAGGACTAGGCTTAAGCCTTGTCTGTGATCATGTTCCATGAAGGTATTTAGTCAATTTCTTACCGAAAATACATTAAAACTTAATTTTTGATCATACATCGATGGGAAGCTTATTTATTCAAATTTCAGATCATGTGTAAATCTTAACTTAAAAAAAAAAATTAACACTTATAACTGGTTTTGTTGTGCAGGGTCATACGCACCAAAAGGGAATTGAATCACAAGCTGCTTTTGATGTAGTCATTAGAATTTATAATACAATTCATATCAAATCATTTTTACTTCTGCTTTACTGATTATATTGCGGTCATTCCAGCTGGAATCATCAAATGGTCCCCGCCTGAACCCCTCAGATTTGTCTATGTCTATTATCTATGTGATAGATAATATGCCCAATAGACCATATACACAATTTCAGATCTCTACTGTGCATACTTTTTTCACCAAAAAATCTGTAAAAAAAAAAAAGAAAGTTGTTTTGGCATCACAGTCTAAGTGACCATGTTCAGACTGAAATATCTCCAGAACTAGTTGTGCCAGGTCCATGACATTTTCTGGGCTAAGAGTCCTAGTCCAGAACTGCATGAACTACAACTAACAGCATTGTTACTGAATTTACACCTGAATGCTGACCCTCTACTTTTCTTTTCAACTATTACTTTAAGGGTTTTCAGATGTCCATAGAAACCTCAATTTTCAATGTATAAGCATCGAACTTGGTACATGGTCTGATATGTATCATGTCTTTCACATCCCTTGATATCAGACAATAGAGTCTTACGGATGTTGAGATATTAAGGTCCAAAAATGGAGAACAATAATTTACACCAATGTTCAGAGCAATATTTCCAATGAATGACACCAGGTGTGAACATGAAACTTGTTTCTTTTGAAAGAGCATGTTCTCATTTTTCAATTATTACAAAAAAAAAAGAATTTCATCACTGATCCTATTGGTCGTTTTTGCTATTCAACTTGGTATGGGCATTTCAACAGAATTAATTAATGTTCCACTTATACAAAAAATACAAAATATAAAAAAACTTACTTCCAGACATGAGTGACTTTAATAATGTTTACCACCAACACAACTAAATGTGTCACATAACAGTTACTGAAAGTTGTTAATGAAAGTGTCTGAATCCACAGTTTCATTTTCTTTTATGACATATCATCGTCCAGTGGAAGTAACTGGCACATCAATTTTCATTATGATGGGCTAGAGAGGCACCCACCAGACATCTTCCCTTTTTGGCTGAAAGTAGTCTCTAGCTTCTAGCTAACCCACCATTGTCGGTCATACACACAAGTAACATATTGAACTGCTTTCTCAATGAAAATGGATGTATTATTCACTGGATTGGGTAGAGCATCGAAATTAGGAACTTATGTTGCATTGCATTGATTGTCGGTAGTCGGTGAATCCGAGTCAGTTCTCCCGATGTCCATTGTAAATGTGTTCCATTGTAACAGTTGGCAAAAATATATTATTATTACTATTACTCATCACATAGATTTTTTTAGACAAATCTGAGGAGGTCAGCTGGGGACCATTGCAAAGTTGCTTTCAAGGAAAGTCAGTTAACTCCGTTTCCATATTTGCAAGGCATTCAGGTAGTTACTCCAGGTGTGCAAAACCAACTCTTATCTATTTTATTTAAATACCAGAATCTTAAACACTACTGGCACCATTTAAAATTAGCAAAAAAAAAAAAAAAACGGACACGCAAAATTTTATCATCAAAGAGTTTGTCCAGTCTGTGCATTTCAGCAAGATGATGATTTCTATGAGAAGTGGAGCTTCTTCACCAGCTCATGATTGAGGTCGGTGCTTCACACAAGACAAGTGTGAATATTTTCACGTTTCATTCTACAACATTTTACTTTTTCTTTAAAATGGCGTTCGCTAACAAGTGGCTAAATGGGACTTCAAAGGTTGTGCACAGCTTAGTTTCTGCAAAAATCCAAAAGCCAATGGGAAAATATTTGGGGTTTTTGTCAAGGGAACCAATGTGATCCTAAAAAAATACATAATCACTGCAGAACCCCATGTGCTGGACAATTACAGATCTAGCTTTGGCTTTGGGAAAAGGACTTGAGAAATATTTACCAAGTAACACTGTTGTACTTACTATGCATGATGGCACTGACTTCATACACTGGGCTGAAGATCATCGCGCTTCCACTGTTGTTCTCAGTTCTGCTGCGGAAGCGACGGCAGCTCAGTCTAGATGAAGACATGATTTCCTGTAGAGAGTAGCCATGGTCACTTTGACACTCGTAAAACTCTCCTTTGAGTGCCAGAGGAAGGAGTATCTCTGCAGTGGCCATGTTGTGCCCCAGCACCTGACAGCGTGCCAGTCTTTCTCCATCTCTGGCCACCTCCACTGACAGCAGGGTCAGCTGTCTTCCTGCGGGTATCGTGAAGTTGTCTATAGTCAGCTGGTTTTGGCATATGAAGGCGAAGGAGCCGCAGGCGTCCACTCCAACAGGACACAAACCCACGATTTCCTCTACTGTGTTGTACGGTAGGTCCTCAGCGACGAGACTGAAGTGACCTAGACAGATGCACAGGGTGTTAAAATCAACAAATTAGCTGTTAGTTTACAGATTAATTTCCTTGAACCACAGCCACGTTGAAGGCTTAGGTTCTGTAGCATCACAGCTGGATAGACAGCTGCTTTGGATTAAGCTGTTCCAGGTGAAAAAAAAGTGCAATATTTTCATCTATAATTTTGTACTTAATATATTAAAACTTTGTACTTAAAGGAACGGTTCACCCAAAAATAAAAAATCATTTACTTATCCCCAGGTAGTTTATGTAAGCAAGCTTTGGGTCACCATTGACTTGCTTAGTATTTTTTTTCCTATGGAAGTCAATGGTGACCAAAACAGCCTGGAAAGCTTTGTCTTCGGCAGAACATAGACATTCATATAGTTTTGGAACTACTTGTTTGAATTTTTTGGGGTGAACTATTCCTTTAAAATAAACATTAAAATAAAGTGCATCATATGTAGCGTATATAATTTTTTTCTCTTCCTATAATTTGGTGTTAAATGCATGACCCCAACTTAAAGCATTGCTTGGTTTGAACATCTAGGCACAATATGATGAAAAATATGTAATATGATCAAAATAGGATAGGATCTGTATGTCTTTATTTCTTTGTAATTCTGTTTGTTGATGTCAGAACTGTAGAAGTCACATATTTTGCCATTTCCAACATTGCTTTAAATGAAAAGTACTACGTGAATCATGTCTACTTCTAATCGTATGTGCTGTTATTTACTCAATAATGTGAACACGTGGTTTCACTTGGTCCAAATACTAAACTCTAGTTTGTATCAGTTTACCTAGAAACACCTTGCTGTTGTTTAGTGGCTCACCTGAATATCCAGTTGGCAACTCAAATGAAGCTCCAGTGTCAATCTCCTCGCAAGACACAGACAGAAACTCTAAACCAATCACCTTCACCAAATCTCCAGTACATAAACACACTTCACTCCCTGAAAGCTCATAAATGGAACCTGAAAATAAATAGCACATCATCATGCCCTGTATGCATAATGTGTTCATGTGTTCATTTTATAGGAATTTCCTGACTTTGGACTTTGATCACAAAGTCAAACATGCCATAGCCTTTTGAGAACAATAAAAAAGGGGTGGAAAAAGCACATTAGCAATTTGAGTATTTGATACATTTTTAGGACTTTGACAACTCCAGGACACTTGCACCTGAACCAAACTTTGCAGAATGATTTGTACAAAGGTAAACATGGCTTTTGCTATACTATAAACAGTGTAAACCTGGTAAAAGTCCCTGATTTGCTTTTAATGTGTTCTTTTTGGCAAAGCGTAATGATAAAATTAAATATAATAATGGGAGAACTTAGCAACAATTGCATTTAAAACCTTATATTTCATTGTTTATTTCCCTAATCACTTTATTAATACCTAAAATGCCTGATAAGCATGTCCTCTATGATGATGTATGATACTGACACATGTCTTATAGCAGAAATTCATCTTCTGCTCTGAAACCCCGCTAAAAGGTATTCAGATAACAGATATGCATTTGAGAAAAACTATTTGAAAAATATTTTGAAAATGAAATGATTTTTGTGATGCGGGGTAGTATTTATAGTTAGCAGATTTTTTTATTTTTATTTGTATTTTTTAGTTTTACTTTAACATTTTACTTCAAATGCACAACATCCTCTTTATTTGAAGCAGTAGATCTCGACGGCAGGTTTGTTATGTTCAGCATGGGGAAAGTGTACGGAAAAATATACATAAACAATCAAATTGAACAAAAATGTATTTATGTATTTTGATGCAAATCCATTTGTCGCTTGGCAAATGCCAACCTGCGTGACATTCCCTTATCTTTAAAAAAAATGATTTTATTAGATATTTATTGTATTACAAACATCTTTGATACATTTCTGAGGTCATTATTTTATATTAAATGTAAAATCTGGTTTTGGTAACCACTGATTTAAAATACACAATTATGACTATGCATGTTAAAGCAAATTTGACAGACAATAAAACTACTATAGTGCATAAAATCTATAGTATATGAATCAAAATTATTGAGATCACCCCTTACCTCTTTCTAAGCTATTGGTTTTTGAGCTAAGGATGCACAGCGTAAACCACACTGACAATAAATAAAAAAAAAAGATCTCAAACCCCATGTCCTGTTTGGGGTCAGAGAGACTCCCAACAGCCATTTCAATAACAAAAAAACCTTACACTGAAGTAAGACATTTTATCTTTGATGCACGCTCATTTGACATTACTTCAGTTTAGGGTTTCAAAGATCCCAGGCATAAAATAAGATATTGTGCATTCAGGTTTCGAATGCACATTGTCTAGTTTTGTATTTTTTTCATTTTATTTTCAAATGTAAAAGTAGGTCAACCTAAACAGAAAACACATTTGCCTGTGCCTCCATTAGAGATTTTAAAATTTCTATATTTTTAAATGACACAACAAAAACACATTGTGGGTATTATGAAAACATTTGTGTTCCTCATTTTAAAAAATGATGATGTTGTAAGATACAACTGGGAGAATAATTAACAATTGCAATGCAAAAAAAAAATATGGACATAGTAGAACTCAATAAAAAAATATATAATAATAATAATATAAAATAAAAAACTTTTTTGAGTGAAGAACAGTATTATCTTGCTGCTTGTTGTGTGCTTTTTATGCCTTGAAAAACGCAGAAAGAGAGTAAAATCATATAAACCTACCCTGGAAATAAACCCCAGAGCAGATCTGCAGTATGCGGGGTAGAGACTGTTGATCCAGAGAGTTGATGAAGAGTCGCAGAGAGTGGAGGTCTCCCATCTCTGACAGCTGACAGACAATCAGGCACTGAGCTGAGCTCTCTCAGAAACTAGAGTTCAGAGAGGAAGTCTCACCCAGAAGAACTCACCCAGAACCACAAACAACATATATCCCAACCTTAGTCAACTGCACACAAGCCTCTTACATGCATATATTTATTTTAATAGATGCATTTCAATTTGTGTCAACTACTACACATGTACGTATTGTTTCCACATACAATAACTGTGTTAATAATAATAGTTTATGCGGTTTCACTTTTGTTGGCTTCTGCGTATACAACTATTTCCCGGAAAGTTCCAAGTCCTAATATGGCTAATGCTTAGCTCATGAATATTAAATAGCAAACCCCGCTATTGGTTGGTCTTTCTAAAGGGGCGTTTACCAGTGCCTGTCATTCACCACCGCGTGATTCGCTAATTCGCCACTTGAGTGACGCCCACTTGCTCAAGTCTGCTTTTAAGCCAATCAATCGCGAGTTTTAAAGGAATATGTTAATATTAATGAGCCGGAAGACGATCCGTTTGAGTAGATTACCCAAGATGCTTGGCGTGCTTGTAGCAAGAGGGAATGTGTGACAATGGCAACAATTACTACAGCAAATAACTCATCTTTCGACTGTCCATCATGGTAAAAAAAAAGAAAAACACTGCTGTACTAGCTGCATTTAGTGCGTGAATAAGGCTTTATTGGGTCCAGCATAAAAACAACAGTCAGTGCTCCAGCGAACTGTTAGCTCTCGTGCTCTTTAGCAGATCTGCCGCCACACACTGTTCAACCTAAACCTGCTTAACTAATCTCTCTCTCTCTGTGTGCTGCGTTCATTTCATCCGAGGAGATTTCGACAGAGAACACGTCAGATGCTGCATGCTTTATTTGTGACGTTGTTTTTAGTAAATGCACGTTGGTAGATGATTTTGGGGGTGTTGACGAGTTCATTCATGCCTTGTTTTCTCTCTCTCTCTCTTTCTCAGGGCAGGGAAGCCTCCAGCAGGACTGCATTTGGACGTGGTGAAAGGAGACAAACTTGTAGAGGTATTGCATTGAGTGTGAAGAATATCTGCTAGTAATTTGACTGGTTTGCTGTTGTACTCCCTATTGTGTTGTTCCAGACCTCTTCTTGTTTTCCACAGAACAGGTGTAAAGAGTTTTAAGGATTCTTAAAGCAGCACAATCATTTAATTATGGGTTTATTCGTGCATTTAATCATTCTGTGCTTGACCGCTTGTCCGAGCTGTGAGCGGGATGCACCAGATACTGACCTCTCTGTCTGCGGCTCAGTTGAGTTTTCTCATACTGAAGCATGCGTGATCGTGGCTGTCGGGTCCAAATGGTGCTACAGAAACACAAGACCCTGAGATTTAAGCTCTGAGAGGGGAGTCGCTCCCTCAGGTGTTATAACTCAAGGGCACATTAGGAAAATACTTACGCAGGCACAAATACTGCAAGTCATTTCATGTCATGGGAACTTGGCTTGTTTCAAATTGCGGCACTATTCGTGTGTGACAGACTGAATGTAAATAAATGTGTGCTGAATACAAGCGTTTTCATCCGTGGACACAGCCTGACGTCAAATAGGAGTGGATCAAGTTGTTTGCGTTTAAGTTTCTTTGGCTGCAGGCAGCCCACTGAATTACTTTCTTTGCAGAAACTGATTATTGATGAAAAGAAGTATTATTTGTTCGGGAGGAACCCAGACGTCTGCGACTTCACCATCGACCATCAGTCGTGCTCTCGGGTGCACGCGGCCCTCGTCTACCACAGGCATCTGAAAAGAGTGTTTCTCATCGACCTCAACAGCAGTAAGTGCATCCGACCAATGACAGCCGTGCCACATGATCATAAAGATAAGAGTGGGCCGCTAAACCAGTGTGTATGTTGACTTCCTGTAGCCCATGGTACGTTCCTCGGACACCTTCGCCTGGAGCCACACAAGCCCCAGCAGGTTCCTATTGACTCCACCATGTCGTTTGGTGCTTCCACACGTGTTTACACCATTCGGGAGAAACCTCAGAGTCAGCCGGGCTCCGGCGTCGGGGACAGTAAAACCGGGGACGACGAGGAGCTGAAGGGTCTTCTGGGTCTTCCAGAGGAAGAAACTGAGCTGGAGGTACGTGTCTGCTCCACTCGTTTGCATGAGCTTTATCTTTATGTTCTATAGTGAGAAAATCATAAAAATGGAATAAACACAAATATGGAAACACTATAGTGAAGGAACAAGTCCTAGTGATGTTCCTGTCTACCTCAATTTTTTCTGAAAATGCTTTTTAGAATTAAGTCTATGTGGCTCTCAGGACAAGTATGTTTTTCTGTGAATGAAGTAGATTAAATACCCGTCCCAAACCCAGGAAATAAGCTTTACACAGGCACAATTGGTCTACAAAATTAGTTTCCGGTGTTTCAGGTCCATTGCGAGACTAAACGGCTCTCGAAAAGTTATTTTTTTTTGGGGCTCTTTTGGCAGAACCTGACTGAGTTTAACACCGCTCATAACAAGCGCATCTCCACCCTCACCATAGAGGAGGGCAACCTGGATATTCAGAGACCCAAGAGGAAAAGGAAGAGCTACAGAGTGACCTTTAATGAAGACGATGAGATCATTAACCCAGGTAGAGTGATCAGCCTTGAATTACATTAAAATGTCCTGCAGTTGCTCTTTTAATTAAAGGGGTCATATGTTGTTGCTAAAAAGAATGTTATTTGGTGTAATGCAATGTGTTTGAGGTTTGAAGAAAACATTATTTTCCACTTGCTGTACGTTATTGTTTCTCCTCTAAGCCCCGCCTCCTGAAGTGGTTTGATTTGTACAAAGCTCATTGTTCTAAAAAAGCGAGGTGTGCTCTGATTGGCCAGCTATCCAGTGCACTGTAATTGGGAATAATAGCCCCGCCTTCTTTCCTTGCATAAACATTTGGGTGGTTTTATGAAAATAAAGCCACACAGTGACATAGAAAAGCGGGTAAACGAGTTGTTTTAGGGGAGTGTGGACAAGTCATAACTTTGATTTAAAGAATTTTTCTTTGGTTTTGAAACCTTGCAATTTTAGGCAATTGAAATGTGTTTTTGCACTGTCAGCTTGTTAGACTCCAGAGAGAAAGTAAAACTGGACTTGTTGTGCTGTTTCAGCATTATTTAAATGCTTTTTAAAAATGTAATGTTCTGTTTTATTTTCAGTAATTTTTTATTTAGCACAACAGATTGAAGTTCCCTTTTATTGGTGTAGGAAGGTTGTGATATATCACCAAAACCCTCCACCCTTAGCTAATCGTTCAGAGCTATCACATAGCCTAAGACTGGGCCTGTAGCATCTCACTACTTTCGTGAGGCTTGTAACAGTGTTTGTTGTTAACTCTTTTAGAGGACATCGACCCCTCTGTTGGACGCTTCAGAAACATGGTCACAACAGCTGTGGTTCCTATTAAGGTAACTTCTCAAGTCATGTTGCCTTATGCAAAAAGAGAGAGCGATTTACATGCTTACATGCTGGTGTGTGTTCACCCAACAGAAGAAGAAAATGGCAGGCAACGCTCTGGGAATCGAGGAAACCGTGATGAGGCACATGCATGCGTTCCCTTTGCAAGGTGGACTCTACAGAGATCTTCCCCCTGCCAGTCATGAAGCTCAGTCCCCAGGAGCTCCCGGCGGAGCCACAATCCTGGGAGGACTGCCGCTACCCCTGCCCAACCCAGCCCCGGACGTAGACCTGGCCCAGGAGGCCCCGCCGCCTCCGCTCGTGCTCAACCCCACGCCGTTACCCGGCCCCTACGCCACCGACCCGCTCAGTGAACCCCGCAAGAAGAAGTACGCGAAAGAAGCATGGCCTGGCAAGAAGCCCACGCCGTCTCTGCTCATTTAGCTGCGTATTACTAACACAACACTCCTCTATACTCATGAACTCTGTCTTGAAGAACCTGGCAAACGGACTTGATTTCAGCTGCGCTACAAGAAACGGATTTAATGCAAGAAAAGTGTATGCTTTAAATGATATTGTCTCCTAAAATCAGGAAATATCACTCTCGCGTCATTCCAGATGTGTTGCACTCACTCAGTGAAATGCAAAAGGCAGATTTTGCAGAGTTCAGTGAATGAAGTTACTTCACTCTGTTCCTCACACAGATAATAATCATTCATTTTTGTTTTGTCAAAAGAGCTGCTTACACATGATGCGTTAGATCTGATTCAATGACATGAGGGTGAGTAAATGATGTCATTTAATGCATTTTGATTGATCCGTTTCTTTAAAATCCCAGCTTGAAAGTGAAAAGCGAACACAAGTACATAACCGGATCCAAATAGCAGAATGTGTCATGTTTAGCCTAAGATGACAGGGGGTTGACTTTCTTTTTTTTATTTCTTTTTTTTTGTCATGTCACTATTTATGTAAAATGTTGAGAATTTCTAGACACCAAGAAGTTGTTTCAAACTAGCTGTTTGGCCACACTTTTACATGAGCATCATTGCGGATGATAGATCCACAAACTCTTACAATATTGTAACAATTCACCTTTTCTCTGCGGTTTCACAATGTATTTGTTTCATACATCTGTTCCCCCGTACTATACAAACTGAGGGCAGTGGTGTTTCAAATTAACTGTTAGTGGACGCTTCATCAGGGCTCAATGTATACGGTCTTCACTGTTAAAGAAAAAATGTTTTATACTCCTGTCCTGTTCTGTACATATAATTCGCAATAAAAGCCAGTGTATTTTTATATATTTAAACTGATGCCAGTATTTACCTCCCAGTAGAGGGTGGCTTCTTACTTTATTTTGTTGTCATGTCTGAGCTGTTTGTTTTCTCCACAACTGGCTACCAGTCAAGATGTCAGCAGTCATGTGATTTTGTGGTTGAAGATTATCAGAAGTTGTCCGTTCTGGTCTTTCATTGCTGCAGCAAGCCTTTACTTTACAAAAGCACCTCCCTGACAGGAACAGACATTATTATCGTCACATACAGCTGCAAGCAGAAATACACATTCACCAGAAAGTGATGAACTAAGGTAGTCAAGTCAATACTTTATTTCTGGATGCTGAAACAGTATCTCCCCCCCCCCATTTGGCCTTTGTAAGAGATCATCCAGGACTGAAAGTTTATTGAAAGACCTCTGAGGGCAGAATAAGTGGGATTTAACCCTGACAGGAAATGATTTGTATTTTTTTTTGTTTCACACTGCAGTGCATGCAGCCTACTTCTGCCTCTTACTTCTGTGGTCATCTCCATGAGTCTTGTCAGCAGATGGAAACATAAAGTGCTCCAAAAATGTCACAGTACCCAAAATCATCACCGACCTCAGAAACCTCACACTGGACTTGAAGCAGCTTGGATTCTGTGCCTCTCCAGTCTTCCTTCAGACCTTGATTTACAAATGAAATGCAAAATTTACTTTTATCTGAAAAGAGGACTTTGGACCACTGAGTAACAGTCCAGTTCTTTTTCTCTAAAACCTAGATTTTTAGGCAATGTAGAATTCCCTGCAAGTAAAAATGGTCACCCTAAGTAATGACTTGCTGTGGCTTACTGTCTTTGTGGATGGTGTCAGTGATTATTTTCTGGACTAGGGCTGGGTATCGTTCAAAATGTTTTGATACCGATACCAATACCTTGATTTTGATACCGGTTTCTGAGCGATGCCTTTTTCGATACCCATTTTTTAAAATTAGTTTTAACAAAATTACATTATCTCAAAAAAAAAGTATAACAATTTAGCTTGTTGACATTTATACAGACTTAAAACCTCATCTCCTGACCCACTGCACGGAAAAATATATAAATATCCAACACAATGACAAATATGGGAAGCGGGGAGTGTGCTCACTTGTGTGACGGCACTTGGACGTTTATATATGTGTGTGTGTGTGGCGGAACTGACAGACAGCGCAACTTAGTGTAGAGACAGAAATGACGTGCATTCATGTAAATGATATAAATAACATAAGGCCATTTTTCACACTTCTGCACCAAGTCTTCCGGAGTATTGTGGTTTCAAAGAACAAGAGAGACCCAGAGTTCATACTGTGGGGATGCTCATTTATTTAACCTCAAATGCGAGATTTAATCTCTAAAATTGTGAGATATTCGATTTTTGACATTTATGAGCTGTAAGCTATAATCATGATTATGATTAAAAATTTTTTAGATGCACCTAAATATAGATTTGTGGCCAAGGGTGATGAGTTAAGAATACATGAAGTGGACGAGATTAAAATACTGTATCGCTCCTCTGCCTTCTGACAAGAGACATACAAGAGACCCAGCAAACGCTCTGCTGAAGGTCAGGCTTATTCTGAAGACATCGCTGAATTACTGTCCTCCATCAATGTCCTCCGTGCTGAGCTTTCAGTCCTACTGGCAAAGGATGCAATCGAGCCTGTCCCTCCAGCCGAGATGAGGTCTGGGCTTTACAGTCCCTACTTCATCGTGCCCAAAAAGAACGGTGGGTTGAGACCCATCCTGGACCTTTGAGTCCTGAACCGTGCTGCCGTTCAAGATGCTCAAGCCAAAGCGCATACTAACATGCATTCGTCACCAGGATTGGTTCACAGCCATCGACCTGAAGGACGCGTACTTTCACACCTGGCCACAGACCCCTACTGCGGTTTGCGTTCAAGGGTCGAGCGTATCATTACAAGGTCCTCCCGTTTGGCCTTACCCTGTCTTCACCAAGCTCATGGAGGAGTCTCTGTCTGCCTTATAGCTGATGGGCATTTGCATCCTCAACTACCTTGACGACTGGCTGATAATGGCTCCCTCGCGGGAGTTGTTGTGTCAGCACAGGGACATAGTGCCTTGGCACCTCAGCCATCTGGGCCTTCAGGTCAACCGAGAGAAGAGCAAACTCTCACAGGGGAGCGCGCGCAGGCCATGCTGACATGTCTGAGATCATTCAGGCACAAGACAGCAGTTCCTCTCAAAACTTTTTAGAGGCTCCTGGGGCATATGGCAGCCACAGCCGCAGCCTGTGCAAGATCAGGGAGGATGAGGAGCAGGTTCTGCTGGTAGCACCATACTGGTCCTCCTAGACCTGGTTTGCCGACGTAATGCTCCTCGCCCCTCCTTTGAAAATCCCCTTGAACAGAGGCCTTCTCTCTCAGGGGATGGGCACGATCTGGCACCCGTGACCCGAACTTTGGAACCTGCACGTCTGGCTCCTGGACGGGACGCGGCAGACCTTTCCGGCTTGCCAGCAGCCGTGATCAACACCATCTCTCAGTCTTGGGCCCCCTCAACAAGGCAGGCCTACGCTCTGAGACGGGGTCTGTTCGTCGACTGGTGCTCTTCACGCCGATTGCAGTTGTGCTTTTCTTCCTGCAGGATAAGTTGGAGCGCAGGCTGTCCCCTTCGACTCTTAAAATGTATGTTGCTGCCATCGCAGCATACCATGATGCAGTGGAGGGTCAATCCCTAGGTAAGCACCAACTCATCGTTAGGTTCCTTAGAGGTACGTGTCGGGTTAATCCCGGAGACTGCCCTCAGAGCTTCAGACGCTTTCAGCAGCTCTTGTCTGCTCTGGAGGTCAGCAGAAAGGGAATGCTATCTCCAAACAGAGGCTGGCCCATTGGGTGGTGGAAGCCATCTCCCTGTCATAGCTATACCAGGGAGAGCCGTGCCCCCTAGGTCTGAGAGCCCACTCCACAAGGAGTGTTGACTCCACCTCAGTGTTGGTGCATGGTGCCTCTCTAGCAGATATCTGTAGAGCTGTGGGCTGGGCGACACCAAACACCTTCTCTAGGTTTTACGACCTCCGCTTCTGTTGATTCTTAAAATATGATGTTTTCCTAATAGTAACATGTCCTTTTTTTAGAATCTTTCAGCAGAAAGTATTTCATGTAATGTTTTTTTTTATTATTCTTATATTTTTAATGAAACATTTTAATCTCCTCATTGTTTGTGCTGAAAAAACAAATTCACTAAAAAAAAATACAAATTAATTTACATTTGTTGGATTAGTCCAAACAACAGGAACATGATTCAGCATTCATTTATTTAAATTCCTTTCTATACATTTTGAACAAAATGACACTGTGACGGGGTGGTATGGGCAAGTCATAAACACTGTATGTAAAAACAATTACTCAGCTGTGATAGGCCTGCTTTTTATCTCTACAAGTGCCCATTTATTTACAATCCAAACTTTTGGTGCTCAGTGCTCTGTAACGTCAACCAAAGGGCAACAGTTTGAAGAGGGTGTGTACACTATCTGACCTTGAAGATCCTACTTGGACTATTGGATAGGACAGTCTGTGCTTCCTAGCCTCTGCTTTTTATTTCCTGTTCTTCTTGTGCTTCCTCAACTTTTCATGCAGCATACTCTTCCCTCGTTCACGTAGATCACTAAATCCTCTTTTTCCCTTGCTCTACATTCCATCTCCATCTCTGACCTTCACTCAGGGGTGTCAAACTAGTTCATGGAGGGCCACAGCTAATTAAAGTTCTTCATGCTTATTTGAAAACTACAGGGTTGTATTTGGCACTAATCTCTGCACAGTTGAGTTTTGAGGAACTGAGTTTGACACCCCCACATTTTTCTTCCTCTCAGAATCAGTATCCCAATGGAGCCATGATGGATGTTCTGTCTTCAAATGTTACAATATGTCATAAATTAAACACAAATAGTCAGTGAGTGATGAGTGACTGAAAGATATAGTGAGTAATATATTTTAGAGTTAAAATAGTAAGTAAGAGAATAAACCAAACAGGGTTAGGAGAAAAATAAACTTTGAATCTTTGATTTTGCACATCCTCACATTCAAACAGGAAGCAGAGCCACTCCATTCTACTTGCTTGCCTGCTGGTGGCGTTGTTTTTCCAGGAGAGCGCAGGAGATTGCATACACCTGTTACCTGTTCATTACTTAACTATGGAGAGGATAAAACATTGGCCTCCGCCTCCACCACACTTCTTCACTTTGTCCAGGGGACCGATATCTTCTGGAGAAGTCATCTGTTTGCGAACCTTTTCCTTTTTTTAATTTTTTTTATTTTGAACCCTAGACTTTATTATATTAAATTTATCTGTATTTTCAAGACTAATAAAATCTTGTAAGTCAGTTTTTCCCTTAAGTGTATTTGTATACTTTATGTACGGTCGAAACAATCCCTTACCACCACGTCACAACAAAACATGTTATGGGGTGGTAGAGTTCATCCCAAAATGGCCATAGCTCTCCCATGTAGTCACCCAGCATGCATGCATGCATTCAATCTGAAATTTAATTTTCTTTGCTTTAATAATGCAAAAAATGCAATAAAAAGGGTCCATCCAAACTTATGAATGTATTGTATTTGGGGATAAATTATACTTTAAAGTATATTAAAATAGAAACCCATTTATTTAAACGGTAAAAATATTTAATAATATTTTACTTTTTTCCCTGTATTTTTTTTATCAAATGAATGCAGCCTTGATGAACATAAGAAACATCTTTAAAAATCCACATCATCACTATCCTGAGTCTGTGTATTGCCCGATTTCTGTCTTTGATGTAAATGAATAATAAAGTTTTTTACCTACATCTCCTCGAGTGATACCTTTATCTTGTTTGCTAAATCAAACAGCTTCTGATATTATCAGTCATGCAACGTCCAGGATCTTTATTATCTTTATTTTAAATGTTATTTTATTTATTATTAGCTTTATTTGACACACAGTGTCATTACAGTAATTTGCACTCCTGTAGTACCTACCAGCTGCTGTTGTTGTTTGTTCCCGCTTTCTGGCATTATTCTCATTATGATCAATAATGGCTTTTTTCTTCCCAGTGATGGACCCCAGTGACGTGATATAGGAGTGACGTCCATCGTCTGTGCAGCTCCTAACAACACAAGAGTAGAGGTATACATTTTATTCAGGACTGGTGCTGCTTTAACGGAGGTCATAAATCTGAAATTAAATTTCTGGAATACAATAGTTTTCATCCATGTTGAAGACCAAAGGTTTGCTGTGCATTAGTCCTGCTTACAGAATTTGAGGTGTATAAGATACAAAATAGATTTTTTTACTCTGTGATGAGTTCCTGTATTCTTGTTTACCTTTGCATCTCCTTTGGGGGAGCAACAGTTTCTCCACATGTGGTGGTTGATGACACCGCTGACCCAAGCAGTCCATTCTATTGGATGCTGCAGCCAGTTTCTTTTTCAATCCTCAATTATGAGAGAAAAGGATTACAATGGGTGTGCACTTATGTCTTGTGGTAAATGTAATACACAAAGTATAATCGGCATCAGAGCAGATGAGATATCAGGGGGTTGTGCTCTATTGCTTAGACCAGGTGTTAATACCGCAGTCACACCTTTGTATTTTAATAATATTTTCCACCTTAAATTGTGTTTTTTTTTACCTCATGCAAAGTTTTTCTAGCCTTATTCATTTTATGTCATATTTTACTATGCCGAGGTTGAAGTGCTCTTTCTGCCATACATTATACTAGTTAACTTCTTATCCATTTAGAAAATGGCCACATTTTATTTAGTTTCAACATACCTACTCGTGTAACTAGTCATGTAACCGTCATTAAATAGGGAAGACATGGAAGTGTTTGGTGGATTTTAAATTCATCCCTGTTTGGATCCTAAGGAATGGAGCTAAGCTAAATGCTAACACAGTGTCACTGTGCGCTAGAGATTAAGTGCATGTGCTGAGACGGGAGAGATATGCATCAACTCGTCTAAAATTTGAGGGAAGAGCATAGTGGAACAGTGGAGCTTTCCTTTAGCAAGAACATTAAGTTTTGGAAATACACTTTGGGATATTGTTGTGATTTATGCATCAAATGTTGTGGACCCAAATGGCACCCCTTTATTAGAATGATAATTATCACTATAAAGGATCAGAAAAGTGTGTGTGTGTTTACCTTGAAAAATGAGTTTCAAACATACACCGACTTCTAATAAGATGCATAATTTGGCCAGATTTACTTGTATAATTTATTAGTTTACTTGAACAAATATTCAGATGTAAAGTTTTCTTGTCCAGAAATTGTTTGGTATCACATTATATTGTCATACCTAATTTTATAATTGTAATCTTGACATGACCAACAAGTGCTCATTTCCTTCAATACGGACCCTTGTTGAAGACAGGCTGTTATGGTGTTGATGCTTAAAGGATCCAGCAGAGGGGCTCGTTCATACACTGTTCACTGTTATTGCATAGAGGAAAAAAAAACACTCTCATAAAATACTTTTGTGTTTCACAGCAGAAAAACACACTGCTGGAGTGATTGTCATAAATCGTTATGTGAGTAAATGAAAGCATAAATGAGAGTCACCTCAGTTTAATCCAAATGATGTAAAACTGAACTTTTATTTATGTGTAGTGCTGCATAGAGTAAACTATTAACAGAAACCACTTAAAGTGTACATTTCAATGTACATAAAAGACAATGTAGTTATAAAAAAAAAAACCCGAAAAAAAAAAAAAAAGTACATCAATTTAATTTATATTGTTTGAAAGTTTTTTCTTTAGATTTTTAAATGGTGTTAAAACAGTATAAGAGACAATCAAGCCTCATTTCCACTGGCAGGAAATAATCAACGAGAGCTGAAACGTCTGGTGTCATGAGTAAAAGTGACCGATGACAAAATGAGTTCATACTGATGGTATGATCAGGGCTTAGAACCGAATTTATTACACAGGTGGGCCACTTTAGTGTTAACCAATCATCCAGTTTCCAGCTGTTAAATGTGTATTAAATATTTAATTGAAGCCATTAAGGCACACACACCTCCTCATGTCAAACGGGCTCTATGTAATCGCTACTGATCATGAATCATTTTCCAGTGGTTTAATCTTAATGTGAATTCCATTGAGTGATCTGAGCACGACTTGAGGGATCATCTTGGGGATGTGCTGGGGGTCTTTAATCAGCCGGTATTTCTTCAGTGTCAGTGCCACTGCCACTTTCATCTCGTTCATGGCAAAGTTCTGTCCGATGCAGTTTCTGTAATCAAATACACATTAGAAGCTTCATTAGCAGTTTATTCACAACTCTTACATCATTTCTTTCTTTACGTAAACACTATAGCAAATATGAAGCAAATCTGTTTGCATTAGACCCGAGAACTAAAAATTCAGAACATTTTCTTCACAAATCACATAGATAAGTAATATTTCTAAAAATACTTGAACAAATGAAGGATGACAATATAACCACTGAGCATACTTTAGCAGTACTTATTATGTCAATATAATTTAGCGCACACTGAATGTAACGTTCTCAGACACTTCCTTTTTCCTACACATTTTTATAATTTCATAATTTGATTGTCTTTAAAATATGGTTAGTGTAGGGATGAATTCTTTTTAAAAAAAATGTACTTCAATGTCCTTTCTATTGATCTTAACTTGTACATCATGTTTTCAAAAGTACATAGCCATGGGTGCAGCAGGCGTAAGGAAATTTCTTAGATCTACGGTCTAACCTGATTCAATGATCTATGCTAAGCTACAGCTAAAAATATTACCGACCCGGAGATCTGCTGAATGGATTCAAAAACGGTAAAACTCAAGATAGTTGGAAAATTAGTCTATTTTCTAAAAATGTGGCATGTTCCTTCAACATTTCTTTTCAGACACCAATTATAACGCACAAAATAGCTGGCCAGTCAGAGCACACCTCGCTTCTCTGAACGATGAGCTTTTTAAAAATCGACCCATTTCAGAAAGAAGGGGCATTGTTGGTGTGAATAATTGCTTTCTTTTTACCTCGTTTACTACTACTATATGAGCACAGAGCACTTTGAATATAGTGCAAGAGTAATATGGGCTACATTCATTGTAATTTCATATTTTTCTGAAGCTGTAATTGCACAGAAATTAGCTCCTTAAATTAACTATTTAGAACCAAACTAAATAGAAATTAACTATTTCTGTTCAATATAAAAACAATGGATGCTTGTTTTTGCCATGGGCACAAAATAATTGTCAGGAACATTTCTGAAATTTTTCTGACCATTTTGACTCTTTTCTTCCAGAATAAATGCCTTGTCATGCTGAGTCCAAAAGTCCAAATTGTGAGATAATTTTTCAAGAATCAGCATTTCCTGCATATGTCATCTTGTTGCTGTTTGCTCTCATGAGGGTTGAAATGAGGTCGAAACTCCAAATCAAAGAGCAGCTCTGTTCTGCGCGGCTAAAATGTGAGTAAATGACCCACTTGATAAACTGCTCATGTCTCTTTTACAAACCTGGGTCCGGCAGAGAAGGGCACAAAAGCATGTGGAGACCTCGTAGCAACGTTTTCTGCCAGAAACCTCAACGGATCAAATACCTGTGGACAACACAACATACTAAAGATATACAATTCTTAATCAAAAAAATGTAATTATAAATAAAATAAAATACATGAAAAGAATCTGGCAATTGTAGAGTCCTAAATAATTTTGGTTATTTTTGACTTATATAAATACAACCAGTTCATGATATTATTTCCTTTTCTAAATATGTTTATATATACACACGTTCTAATACTTAATAATATTATGAAGTCTTATAATACTGTCTTCTCATAAGGAATATTGCAAACATAAAATATAAGGTGTATTCTGGTGATGCAGCTCCAGTGCATTACAATAAAATAAGAACAAAGTAAATACTAAGACATTCATTATTCAAATCAAATTGTTTTGCTGCTAAATATTTTGTAATTAAAAAAATAAATTATATGCAAATGATGCACTTTCACAACTTTGGACTCCACGTGCACACTGCTTATTTATAATATAAAATGATTATATTTCGTCATTATTAAGTTGTAACTGAGCTGTGTTACGTAATGAGTGATATTTCAGATATAAAGAATGCACACATACATATGGATTCTCCCACACTGTTGCATTCATGTGGATCCCATAAATGCTAACTCCAATGGTACAACCTGTGGAAGAGTAAAGCTGTTTTTAATGCATGCACAGTGATGTATTCAGTCTGCAGCACGTTCATTGCTTTGTGATGAACTGATAACATTCGGTGTCATATGACAAGTAACTGAACAACAAGCAGGCAGGTTAATGTTTGATCAGATGTTCTCTGAGTTAGAGGTCATAATATCTGTTTATAGGTGAACAGGGCATAAAGCAGGAGGCAGCAGTCTGTCAAACTTCATGATCACTGGAGACCAAAACACTGAAAGCTTTAACTGAAATATTATATCAAGGACAGCCATGTTGGCTTCTACAAAATAATTGGGTTTTTATGTCTGATGTATTCAGGGAAACTATATGGCCTTTTTGTACCAATAATGGACTTGATCAATCAAAAATGTAGATTCTGTCATCAACTCATTTTGAGTTGCTCTAAAGTGTGCTCCAAAAGGACAAAACGTGCCATAAAATATCATTAAAAGTATGTGTGTGACATGTGCACGTGCAGTTTTTAGTCTTACGATTGCTTTGTGTCAGGAACCAACTGAAATTTAGGCCTACCTTCAGGTAAAGTCCTTCCGTCAAAGAAAGTCATGGGTTTAGTCAACTTTCGTGATATTCCTGGGACAGGAGGGCACAGCCGCAGGGACTCTTTAATGCACATTGTGGTATAAGGGATTTTATTGAGGTCTTCCCTGAAACATTAGTACAGAAGAACAGAGAACAATGAAATCAAGACGTAATGAGTGGGATTTCAGTTGATGTGCTTTGAATAAGTAAAGTCTGAGCATGGTTGAGTCATTTGGCTTTTGTAGAGTATATTATGTATAGATTAAACAAGACAATATATTTATAATGATTATGGCAGTGTTTCTTTTTTGCTGTGAAATGCTTTGAGGCTTAAAATGAAATTAGATAATATTTGCCAATTAAGAGGACTTGATCCGATCATCATCCAGTCTTTCTGGAATGACATGAAGCAACAGAACAAACTGAGACAACGTCTCCAAGATGAAGAAAAAAACCTACCTGGAAAACTATGGGCATTATGGCATTATTTTTCAAAGCATCCTCATTTTACACCATTTTACACGAGTGTCTAAAACTCTGAACAGTATTGTATCTTTCCAGGTAGGTTTTTTTTCTTCATCTTGGAGACATTGCTACAGTTCTTCTGAATTGAGTCTGTCTCAGTTTGTTCTATTTCTTCATGTGATTCCAGACAGACTGGATTATGATCAGATCAGATCTCACTGCATTATTACTATTAATGACAAAAATAATGTTTGGAAATGGAAACTGATATTTCCAACCGACATGCTACCGCAAAAGATAGAAACAACCCACTTAAAACCACTTTTTTGTTGCTGAAAATACTAGAGGCCTAAGACTTTTGCACAGTGCTCTAAACATTTTCTTTTTAAATATGACTTATATATAAAGAAAATATGTCCTATTACACATTAATTTGATCTGATATCTGATCTTATGGCTGTTTGAGAAAATCTTAGTATTTTCATTATTATTACTTATAAGTTGTATTTGTCTGCTTTAAGTAATGTAACAGCATATATGAGATATGAGACTTATAATCAGTGGCGGAGCCAGGGGATGGTCAGGGGTGGCTGCGGCCCCCATGAACAAAATTACGGCCACCCAGGCCTGGATTGGCTAATCGGGAGGACTGGGAGAATTCCTGGTGGGCCGGTGTCCCTATACGTTAGCTGCCTGCACTCAGTCGCACTTTTTATTTATTTATTTTTTACCATAGCATCACTCTTTTTATTGATTATTTTACTGCAGCTCCACTTTTTATTTATTTCCTCACAGCCCAGTTAGCCCCAGGTTAATGATGACGTAATTATCATTCAACTCTGAGGCGGCCAAATGTAATAAGCTGATTAAATTTTTCGTTAAAACCAGCGGCAGCGAGAGTACAACACATGAAGACGATGAAACGGCTGGTAAGTTAACGTTAAGCTAGTTAGGAGCATTGCAAAACAAAGATGTCTGTAAACCACTGTTCATGTTTATGTATCAAACTTTTTCTTATACTGTTGCATCTTGAAAAATACATGATAGTGTCATTAGAAAGTTTAATAAATTTTATTTTAATCTTTGTTTTATACATATAGCTTAATATATACATATTTGTATTTATTTTGATAAAATGAAGACAATTAATTCTGATACTTTTACATTGTGTTAACTGTTCAAATAAATCTTCACTGTGAAGCAACACTTAGGCTACTGTATTTGCACTGAATTGGAAATGACATTATTTTAATATAGTCAGTCGTGAACTCAAGTGGAGTTTGACTCCGGCCCTGCTGCCACATCACTCATAATTGAAATTTAAGAAACGGATATTATGAGAACCTCGATCATGTCTATACCAACTATACGATGATGTTTGGACTGCGAAACTCTCGTGACACTCACCAGAACTGATCGCGAGAGTTTCCAAAAAAACAGCGCAGTTTTCCAGCTTTCATAAAAAGTGGAAGACCAGGAATACAGCGCAACCCTTGGTGCCTCAAGATCAAATTTTTGCATTTCAGTAGCCTACATGATTGACATTATTTTATGGACTTTAAATAACTTTTTTCAGCAACAGGAGATATGAATTGTGGTTATATTGATCATAGTTTTGAAAAACGTGAGGGTGAATTATGACTAAACATTTTGTTTGAATTTAAATGAACTGTTAAAATTAAAGTATTGTAGCAATTAGACATTATACATCATTGTGATTTAGGCACCTACAATACTTTTAAAAAGTATTTTATATTGCCATGAAATTAAGTGTGCCACCCCAGAGTAACTGCTGGCCCCTGCCTGGCCACCCCTATGAAAAATCCCTGGCTCCGCTACTGCTTACAATGCATTATTAACTATGAGAAATATAATCCATTTTAACTTAAGTGGATGAATCTGTGATACTATTACCCACCCAGAAGCTTACATTCCACATAGTCAACTGTCCGAGTCACATGAGTAATTACAGTAATGTGAGTACCAGTCCACTGTGTCTTTTCCATCCAGAACCTGCAGGATCTCCTCTCGGCACTTCTCCTGGTGCTCAGGGTTACAAGCCAGATTGTAGAAGATCCATGATATTCCACTAGCTGTGGTGTCATGGCCTTCAAACATGAATGTGTCCACTTCAGCCCTGATATCTTCATCCGACAAACCCTGCTGATGCTCGTCCTGTGAGCAACAAAAATATCTCTAACATCAGTGATAGATGATACAATAGGAATATGTAGCAAAATATATTTTAATTGATTTCATTTAAATGTACGAGTTGTGTAAGTGCTTGAGAATATCGTACTCGGGCAGACAGAAGAATATCCAAAAAGTCCAAATATCGTCTGTTTTTAACAATGCCCTGTTCCTTCTCAATCTTCAAGACGTCTTTCCTCTTTCTGATAACTTCCGCTAAAGAAAAATTGAAATAACATGATAGCTTCACTTGTTACAGATTTACAAATCGGTAGAACTATGATATATTATTGTCATTTAAAATAACAATTTTCAATGTGAATAAATATAAAAAATAATTGCTGTGATGCGCAGCTGGATTTTTCAGCATCATTACTCCAGTGTCATATGGTCCTTCAGAAATCATTGTATGCTGATATGCTGCTGCCCAAGAAACATTTCTGATTATTATCAATGTTGAAAACAGTTGTACTGTGTAATATTTTATTTCAAACTGCTCCATTTCAAATTTTTTGATGAATAGAAAGACCAGACACCATTTATTTTATTAATTTAGAAATTATTTATTGTCAGAATTCTTGGAATTTCGAACTGTTTTTAAATGGCTTTTCTAAACTAATATATATATATATATACTATATATACACTGCTCAAAAAAAATAAAGGGAACACTAAAATAACACATCCTAGATCTGAATGAATGAAATATTCTTTTTAAATACTTAGTTCTTTACATAGTTGATTGTTGTGACAACAAAATCACACAAAAATGATCAATGAAAATCTAATTTATTAGCCCATGGAGGTCTGGGTTTTGAGTCACACTCCAAGTAGTGCGGAAAAACACACTACAGGCTGGTCTGGGGAACGGACGGGCCAGTCTCTAGCATTAATATATCATCTTCATCTTGCGGGAACTGCTGACACACTCCAGCCACATGAGGTCTAGCATTGTCTTGCATTAGGAGGAACCCAATGCCAACCGCACCGGCATATGGTCTCACAAGGGGTCTGAGGATCTCATCTCGGTCCCTAATGGCAGTCAGGCTACTTCTTGCGAGCACATGGAGGGCCCCACACCATTACTGACCCACTGCCAAACAGGTCATGCTGGAGGATGTTGCAGGCAGCAGAACATTCTCCATGGCGTCTCTAGACTCATGCATCAGCCTGAAAGCATAGGAACTGAGAAGTGGTATGTGGTCACCACCTGCAGAATCACTCCTTTATTGGGGGTTTCTTGATAATTGCCTGTAATCTCCTCCTATTGTCTTTTCCATTCACACAACCGCATGTGTAACTGACTGTCAATCAGTGTTTCTTCCTAAGAGGGCAGCTTAATTTCACAGAAGTGTGATTGACTTGGAGTTATATTGTGTTGTTGAAGTGTTCTCTTTATTTTTTTGAGCAGTGTATATATATATATATATATATTATTATATATAATAATTTGATATATATAAATTATTTTGTTAGACCGCTTATAGCTTTGATCACGGCATGTATTTGCTGTAGCATAGTTTCAATAAGGTTTTTCAATGTCATATTTTGTCCTGTCCAGGGTTGAAAATGATGTCTCATGCTCCCTGAGCCACTCTTGGAATATGCCCTTGCCATCAGAGAAAAAACAAATCGGTAAAACTTTCTATGAAGCCTGTATAATACATTATAAAGATAACATATTATAAGTACATTGTACATAGTAGCTTCATAGAAAGTGTTACCAAAAAATCCACCGATGGAATAACCTGGTCATTATCATCAGTATATTTAGGTAGTCAGCTAAATGAATTCTTAAGGCACATAGCGTTGCTGAACTTTTTTTGAATGGGAATACATGAAAGGGTATACATTATATATACTATATATATATTAGAAAGACATATGCAGCCATATTATAAAACTCCAATAGCCTAATTTAATTTAAATGGTCAAAATTAGTTAAAGTTAATTATTGGATGGTTGGGTGCATGACTATGGCTTAGCAAAGATACATCACCTGTATGATTGTGTGCTATTCTGGTCGCCTTCCTGAATTTGTATCCATGTGGACTGAGATGAAATATGGCCTTGCTGTGGTATGGAAACACTCTGAACCTGACGTTCACCAGGTGGCAGAGGTCATACACCGCCTGGATGTATGGGTTGGTTCCACTGCAAACAGATCGGTGATGTTACTGAAAGATGACTGATGTGTACAATAGGAAGAGTTAAAGGTGTTTTAACTGACCTGTCTGTCTGACAGTTGCTGTTACAGCTGAACGCACATTTCATGATGCTGTCCAGCGTCATCAGACTTACATGCTTAAACAGTTCAAACGACTCTCCTGATTTGGCATAAACTTCCCACTTATCCTGAAAGACAGAGTAAAGGACTGTTTATCTGTTTAAGTTTTGAAATAATTCTACTTTTAACTCAAGTAATTTAAGTGTATCATGTCACCCAGAAACACTGTAACAATTATATGATCAATACGTCATAGGGCATTCGCTTTTACTCATCAAAAAAAGTGTAAGGATATTTATTTAAACAGTGAATAAGAAATTGTCAAACAGGTTTCTCAAAAAATCATTTAACCTGTCATTGTTTGGACCCTGGACCACAAAATCAAAAGGCAAATGGTTAAAAATGTAGAGATTTATACATCGTTCCAAACTGAATAAATAATCTTTCCACTGATGTATTGTGTGTTATGATAGAATAATAGTTGGCCGAGATACAGCTACTGTATTTAAAGATCTGGAATCTGAGGGTGAAAAAACCCCCATCAAAATATTGAGAAAATCTCAGCAATGCACATTACTAATGAAACATTAAGAATTAATATATTTACAGTAGGTGATTTACAAATATTTCCATGAACATGATCTTTGCTTAATATCCTAATGATTTTTGGCAATCAATCATTTTGAGCAAAGCCATGTATTTTTGGCTGTTGCTACAAATATCCCAGTGCCACTTTTGACTGGTTTTATGATCCAGGGTCACAAATCGTCCTACCCCACAATTACATAATTGGTTGAGATAATGTTGCTGCTTCGGGTTGGTTGAGATGATCAAACAAGCAAATCAATTTTTGCAGCGGTCTTACAGCTGTGCACATTAAGCTGTGACAGGATAAACTGTTTTTAATATGAAGTGTGAGTGAATAATGACATTTTAAATTGTTTGGTCACATACAAGCATGACTTTAGTTGAATCAGAAACAAGTTTCACATAAGGCTTCAGAACATCATAATGAAAACCAGGAGTGAGAAGCCGTCTGTGCCGAAACCACTTCTGTCCAGTGGACACCAGCAAGCCATCTCCTGAGAAGACAGTGATAGCCACAGAATGACTTGAGATGATAACAATGACTTTCATGACTGAATGTCTGACAAAAATGCTATAATCCTTCTTTGGTGTCTGCCATGCACTGGACATTGCTAGTGAATAAATTAAGAAACTAGAGTGTGAGAAAACGTCGAAATATAATTTAATATAATTATATTTTCTTAATATTCACAAGGACAGGCTTGCCTGTAGTTTAACAAATACCTAATAGTAAACTTAATAGTATTGATTCATAAAGAAATTGCTTTAAATCTTACCTAACCATGGGATGAAAAACTTGTATGCATAATCATCTTTGGGTTCTGTAAATAAAACAGAAAAAATAAATGAATGAAAAAATAAATCTCTGGTTGTGGTTGTTAATATTAGAGAAATAATTAGCCTGTAATGTAAATCTCAAACAGATAAGCACCTGTAGTGGTGAGAAGGGTCTTCACATATGATGGGTGGTGGATGTTCAGGATGGACAATGATGGGCCAAACCACAGCGGAAAGGCAAAGGGATACTGTCCACTCCACTTCATAATCTTTTCCAAATCATGTCCATCCTGGTGGAACTATGAATATAAAAAAAGGTCTGTGTAACAACAAAACATGTTTCAAGAACAAATCACCCTCAATTTAATTTCACGTAAATTCTTCCAACTGCTGCTGAAGAATGTGAATGCAGTGCAAGGCTGTTGGGTTTATTGCTGCACAATATAATTATGTAATTGTTCAGTTGTAGTGAATAGACAAGGGCTCAGGCATGAGGTTTCATCCCTCGAAGATAACCATTGTAAAGTATCACTATAGAAAAATACAGACAATTTCGGAGTGAAAATGGTTTTTACATGGATTTTTTCCCCCAGTCATGAATAGGCCTAGGCTGTATAAAATGGCAACATAACATGGACGTGACACCTTGCATGTGCATGGTTATTATATAACATATTATAACGCATAACATATTAAAATATGGTCGTACGTAAAAAAATATATATATATACATTTTGATATTTAAAATTTGAGTAGGGTAAAACTCAATAGTTAGTCTATGAAGTCTATAAAGTTAGTCTAATTAAATGACAGATGTTCGAAAGAGACAGAAAAAACATAAGTGGACTCCAAACCAACTCGTTGTTGGTGGTCGTGTTGTTTACCTCCTTGACGTGTCCGATGAGCCAGTGTGCAGGTGGTCCTGGAAAAGGCTCCATGGCTCGCGTCCCTCTTCTTCTCATAATCAATAATTTAAGCCCTATCGCCAAACACACGAGCAAGGCGAGCGCAAAGACATGATTCACGGAGAGATACCCTAAACTCAGCATGACGTGAAGAGTCTGCAATGTCTGCTGACACTGAGCTCGATGCAGGACAGAGAGAGAGGGAGAGAGAGAGAGAGAGAGAGAGAGACAGAGAGAGAAAGAGAGAGACAGAGAGAGAGAGAGAGAGAGAGAGAGAGAGAGAGAGAGAGAGACACACAGAGAGACAGAGAGAGAGCGCGCG
>JAUMHI010000058.1:3222177-3242090 GCA_032359435.1 Enteromius unitaeniatus | reverse complement strand
GACCTGCCATCATGGCCCGAACCACCAGCGCTCATGGTGGAGGAGGACCTGCCATCATGGCCCGAACCACCAGCGCTCATGGTGGAGGAGTACCTGTCGCCATGGCCCGGCCCTCCAGATCCCGCCGAGCCGTCTGAGCAGCCCCTTGAACTCGCGCCACCTGAGCGCCTCCTTGAACTCGTGCCGCCAGAGCGCCTTCCAGAGTCGTCAGCGCACCCCGTGCGCCCTCCAGAGTGCCCATCAACGGACCCACCACTTCCTCCCGCTGGAGTCCTCCCCAAGAATTTTTTTTGGGGGGGGGGCAGTAGGGCTAAGGGCTTTTAGTTGATTTTGTCTAATGTTGAAGTCACATGTCGTTTTGCTCGTGTTTTGCTGTGTGTTGCTGCCTCGTCAGCCTTTGTTTTCCTCCGTGTGATAATAAATGTTTAAAGCCAAAGTTCCTTGTCCTTCCGCTCCTTTGCACGCACTGCACTAAGCGAAGCCGATCGTTACAGATACAGTGCTGTGTATTATATTGGATAGCATATTGAGACTTGAAGGGTTTAGGGCAGAATAAGAAATAATATCATGAAAACAAAGTCTTAATTGTCATCAATGATACATTTCTGTATCACATTTGACTGCAAGTTACAGTAACATCATTCTTTAGGGTCTTCATGAAAAGTCTAAAACATACTTTGGTTGAAATTTCTCAATTGTAGTCTAAAACAACACAATTTTTGCCCTGTCAAAAACAGCTCTGTTCACAGTGACCCGTTTTGGTGCAATGCCCTTTAAATGCTAATGAGCTCTGCTGACTCTGCCCTTCCCTTCTATGTGGAGATGACACTTCCTCATGTGACACTTTACTTTAGCCACATTTAGCGGTGTATCTTGCTAACCGGCACATTATTAGGAAAGGAAAATAAATTTTATAATAAATGTTATTCATAAAAACAAACCCTTCTCACTTCTGTAGGTGAATCTGGATCACAAATGATTTACAGATGATTCAACATTAACACATTTAAGTAAATCGTGGAGCATTCCCTTCAAGAACAAATGTAATTCAATGCGCTGCAGATATCTCACATTTAAGTTCAAACCATATGTGAAAGTCTCAATTTGATCAAGAACTAGTTGGTAAAACCACATCTCCATCCTACACTTTTTTGTGTTCAATGTTTTACTCTGATGTACACCACAATACTGAAGAAAAGATCTGTCGTTTTATACCTCCGCAGCTTCAAATATCTTATCTCTACAGCTTATTTCAAACCCTCCTATTCAAATCTAAATCTGAGCCTCTACTCCTTTGTATCCCCAAATCCCAAACCAAAGCTGATCCTATAGAGTAAAACCACATGTTGTCAATGCTGGTCCAAGTACTGTGATAAGGATAATGTTTTGATTGGCAGTATTGTGAATATATATGCATATTTTCCCCTCCCTCTGACTTGGATGCTATGAACAGGATAGTGGATTTTTGCAGACTGGAAAGAATAACCCACTCATATCCTCAAGGGCCCCATAGCCCCACAGAAAATTTATGATTGCATAAAGAGACCAATGGAAAGCAAACCATATCTATGAGTTAGCGGGTGGTTGAGAGACGCTTCAGAGATTGATCAATGAATGAATTCATTAGACCCTTTGGTGCATTTGACCAGTGAAGCAGCAGGGGGCAGTCTGATCTCAGACACAATGACTTTTCAGATCTTTTTCATTGAAAAGTCAAAAAACTCACGATCTTTACGTCTGAGAAACACACCTTGACCCTGCCAGTGTATTCAGTGGGCTGTGCCCCTTAGTGCCTCCCAAACTTTATGTAATGTTTACAGTGGTTGACACAGTTATGTGCATCATAATAGAAAACATATTGGACACATGACACCAGTTTAGTAGGGCAGTGATTTGAGTTGTGAGAGGGCTATGAGTCTATTGGAGAAGCTTTGCAAGATTGTGATTTACTGTCAGTGAGATGGCTAGCTCAGCGTGGCTGGATGCCTTTCTCTCAGACAGGAAGCAGCTATTCTTCTGGAGAACCCTGGGGAGGCTTAAGGAGGGCAAGAAGGCCCACTCCTCGGGGTTAACTTCTCCTGATATTAGAATCCAAATAGAAGATATTTTTCTTTTTTTTTTGACATTTGCACACCCACTCATAAACAGATGAAGAATAATTAGAACACTTTACAGTCCCTCGTATTTAGTTTTTATTTTATGATTTTTTTTTTCTTTCTTCTGGATTCCATTGCAATGGTGAATTTTAATAATTTTAAACATTTCTAATTAATTGAGTATTGATAAATGTAAATGTGAAATCATAAAACTTGCACAATTAATGAAAGCTCCTTATTAAATTATTTATTAAAAATTGATTATCAGAAAGATGATAATCAAATAAAGACAAAACACGGATGAAAAAGTGCTATTTGTTAAAATAAAGTATTAATAATTTTGTAATTATTAATATTTAGATTCTACCTTTAGCTATAACATTAACATTGCGTCCACATTTTTAAAAGGTTACATTAAACATACCTTTTATTTAGATTTTTGTTTTGGCGACAAAAAAGGAGGCTTCAAAAGGAGAGGTTTCTCTTGAATGAAATGGTAAAATGCTGTTGAAGTGACTCTCAGAGCAGCGCTGGAGATGAAATTCACATGTTCTTGTCTTCATATAATGAGACATCAGACACTGATATGCTGTCCACATTTTAAATCACGGAAAGCATATAGATTAGGTAATTGTAATAAATGTATGTAATGTTGAACATGAACTTCTAAAGCTAATGCATTGACTGCTGTGTTTTTTCTAGCTCTCTTGCAATCATGCTTTTCTTACAGATGCAAACTTTCACACTAAAAGCACTGGTGTTATATGCTCCAGATTTTGCCTGGAAGGTCTAAATCTCCCCTGCTCTCTTTTTCTGCTTCCTGCATGTGTTATTAGTGTGACATCCTGTGACTTTATGTGGTAGTTAGTGAATGCCCTACATACTTTGGCCTTAGTTATTCAGATATCTCTTGCTTTAACATTCAACGCTTTACAAGCATCAGTTGCACAGCTGTTGTCTGGTGTAATATGATACAAGATATGATCCCTGTAAAATCAAATCTGAAACACTCCCTGTGGCTCACAAAAAATTGGCATCTCATCCTAAAACATGGCTACAAGTAATTTTAACAACAGGTAAAGCTGGCTCCAGTGGTTTTGAAGTGTGAAAGCAGGAGCTAGAGACAGAGGATATATCCTGCTGGCTGGGGTTTGATGTGGAAGGAGGCATTGTGGAGAGTGCAGTGACCCCAGACGTAGGCTGACGGAACAGGGAAGCCCGCATGAAAGTGCTTGAGTGATAGACATAACAGCAAAGAAGCCTGAGCCGGCAGGGCCTCTCAGCTCTCAAAGAACTTTAATAGTTGTGCTTATGAGCCGACCATGTGTGCCCCATGCGTCTCGGCTTGCTCCACTTTTATATGAGATCATGCTAGCACTTTTCTTTAATGTCTGCAACTTCACAGCTGTAGTAGATGTGGTGGCAGAACAAGTGCTCGCACAGCAGGCTCTCCCACATGTTGCCCCCAGTCAGCTGATGACTCTGACAACTTTGTTGAAGCGCCATTGCCTCGACATAAAACAAGTAAATAGCAGATTCAATGCTCAGGAACGATCAATGCTTTGGTTTTGCTGGATTTTGTTGGTTGCACTGGATTAACATTTGAACATTTGCACTGGATTAACCTTTATCTGCAAAAGTCAAAGTCGACACATAAGGAAAATTCACTCTTTTTTTTTTTCTTTTTTGGAAGTACATGTAGTAGATTTTATTGTGAACTGGAGCTGTCCAAAGTACTGGTACCAAGATGATAATTAAATAAATAAAAAAAATTAACAAAGTTCAGGGAAGATGGATACAGGAACTAACAAACATTTAACCAAGGTTGGTACTAAAATAAACAACAAAACCAATAACCAGCAACCTCTCAAGAATGACTGCTGCATAAATATAAACATAAAAACAGTAACATAAATGGCAGCACAAAAGTAGTGGACTTACCAAGCCTTTCCCCTGTTTATGCCTTGTTTTCTCTTTCATTGTCATAGTCTTGTTTTTTGTTGTCTTGTTTTGTTTGTTAATTTGGATTGCTCTACTCGGATTTTGACCCTGTGCGAATTGTCATAAGGAATGTCTGATACCATGCTTGAAACCTCACCTGTCTGGATTGAGCTGTTGTTCCACCACTGTCGAGAGTCCAGAAACCACCACTGTCACTGAAATTCCTCATGAATATGACGAGTATCTGGATGTTTTTAGTAAACGTGCGGCCACACTTCTACCTCCCCATTGTCATTGGGACTGCGCTAACGACCTTGTTCCTGATGCAAAAAACCCTAAAAGCCATGTATATCCACTCTCACTCCTTAAAACGCAGGCCATGAATGAATATGTTCAAGAAACACTCAAACAAGGGTTTATTACTCCATCCACCTCACCTGCGGCCTCAAGTTTCTTTTTCGTGGCAAAGAAAGATGGAGGTTTAAGACCGATAAGATCGTTTAAGACAGATTATCGAGCCTTGAATAGCCAAATGGTTAAGTTCGCTTACCCACTACCCTTGGTGCCTGCAGCTTTAGAGGAACTCAGATCTGCCCAGTTTTACAGTAAGTTTGATCTAAGAAGTGCTTACAATCTTATAAGAATACTTCAGGGAGATGAGTGGAAAGAGGCATTTGTGACCCCTACAGGGCACAATGAGTATCGCGTTATGCCGTATGGGCTTGCCAACTCACTAGCCATATTTCCAAATTTTATGAATGAGGTGTTCTGTGATATGCTAAATCAATATGTTATCATTTACATAGACGACATACTAGTATACTCACCTGATCTGCCTACCCACAGAATTCACATGGCCAAAGTGGTCCAACGGCTAAGAGAATATTCACTGTGTGTGGAGAAATGCGCCTTCCACCAAACCCAAGTGCAGTTCCTGGGTTACGTCATTTCTCCAGTAGGAGTAAGCAGTTCAGAACTGGACTTTACCCACCAATGTCAAAGCTCTCCAAAGATTCCTCAGATTAGCAAACTTTTATCACCGTTTTATCATGGGGTATAGTCAGATCACAGCACCCATCACATCACTACTAAAAGGAAAGAGTAAGAAACTTCAATCAACTCAAGCAAGCCTTTTGTACTGCTCCAATACTTCATCATTCCAACCCTGACTCACCATTAATTGTAGAAGTTGATGCATCGACACTGGGAGTTGGCGCCGCCCTTTCACAACATCATGGGAACCCACCAGTACTTCACCCATGTGCTTTCTTTTCAGAAAAATTGTCATCAGCGGAACAAAATTATGATGTTGGCAACAGAGAACTATACTGGCTATTAAACTAGCCTTTGAAGAATGGTGACATTGGCTAGAGGGAGCTAAACACACAATCACTGTGTTGACCGATCACAAAGATCTCACTTACCCCAGACAAGCTCGATGGGCGTTGTTTTTTAACAGATTCTCCTTCAAGGTTACTTACTGACCTGGTCACAAGAATACCAAAGCGTATGCCCTTTCCCGTCTTCAAGATCCAGATCCCACTCCAGAGAAACCTGAACCTATTCTCCCACCCACCCTTTTCATGGCCCCTATTGTCTGGGAATTAGAGGACCAAATCCGCCAAGCCACAGTCCTTGAACCATCCCCTGCTAACTGCCCGGCTCAAAGGACCTATGTACCCAGTACCATTCGCCTGCAAGTGCTGGACTCCATTCACACTTCCCCTGGGACAGGACATCCAGGTACCAAAAGAACATTACAGTTACTTACCCAACGCTTCTGGTGGCCTAATATGGTACAAGAGGTAAAAAGTTATATCAAGGGATGTACTATCTGTACTATGGTAAATACTCCACAGAAACTACCTGCGGGTAAACTTCTACCACTACCTCTACTTGGACTCACATAGGTATTGACTTTGCCACCAATCTACCTCCCTCTGAGGGCTTCACCACCATACTAGTCTTAGATAGATTCTCAAAAGGATGCAAACTAATACCCCTATCAGGAGTACCCACAGCACTTGAGAATGCCCAGGCATTATTCCACCATGTCTTTCGTCACTTTGGTTATCCAAAACACATTGTATCAGATGGTGGACCACAGTTCACATCAAGAGTTTGGCGAGAATTCTTCAGACTGCTGGGCATCTCCATAAGTCCATCAGGTTACCATCCACAAACAAACGGTCAGACTGAGCGCAAAATCCAGGAGATTAGCAGGTACCTGAGAACCTACTGTCATGACCACCAGAACGATTGGGCTCCATGCTTACCATGGGCAGAGTATGCACAAAATTCTTTAAGACAGGAATCCACAGGCCTAACACCTTTCCAATGTTTCCCAGGTTTCCAGCCTCCTCTATTCCCCTGGACCGAAGAACCATCCCCAATTCCAGCATTGGTTCAGAACCAGCGAGCAGGTATGGGATTCAGCTCATGTTCATCTCCGGCGTGCTATCCGCTGTCACAAGGCCGGTGCTGATGCTCGTCGGTCAGAACCTCCACAATTCCAGCCTGGGGAGAAAGTTTGGTTATCCATGAAGGACATTAAGCTGTGGCTATCATGCAAGAAATTAAGCCCACGATTTGTTGGTCCATTCCCTATCACACGACGGATCAATGATGTAACCTATGAACTTTAACTACCACCCAATTACCGTATTCACCCCACCTTTCATGTATCATTGTTAAAACCTCATGTTGAACCTGTACTGTCTCCCAATACAGAACATCAAGAACCTCCGCCTGAAATCAACCCTGATGAAACTATCTATCAAGTCAACCAAATACTCGACTCCAGGCGCAGAGGAGACCGAGTCCAGTATATGATTGACTGGGAGGGGTATGGGCCAGAAAAAAGGTGCTGGGTGGATAGGGACGATATAACGGATCCTGCACTCATGGAGGAATTCCACCAAAATCACCCCGATCGTCCTGCCCCTAGAGGACGAGACAGGCCTCGTCGTCACACTAGAGCGCCGAGAGTCGCTCCTAGAGAGGGGGGTGATGTCACACCATCGAGCTGTACTGATCCCAGTACAGCCGTCATTGCGCGCTCGCAAACACCAGAGTACTAACCATTTGCACCTGAAACTAATCAGAGACACAGTATAAAGACCAGGCTCCCCAGTTGCTTGACGGCTGAGATTGAGGTAACAACCCTTTTTGCTTACCTGTCGCCCTTACTTCTGTATGCTGTTTCCAGTTTGTCAGAGTACCTCGAACTTGATCATTGAACTCTGTGTTCCTACTGTACCTGCTACACCGCTTACCTGCCCAAGTGATCTTAAGCAGAAAGGAATCATCTCACGGCAAGCTTACTTGTCTACTCACCGACACAAATCCAAACTGCACCATAGCGATTGGAAATCGCCACCTTCACGTTAGATATCACTGCACACTTACCTTTTAAACTCACCTTTTTGTACTCACCTGTCTCCTCAGAGCACTGCCCGAACTCCACCATCCAGTTCCCAGTCACCAACCTGCAAAGAGAGAAACAAGGACTAAAGTGAGAGCGATCCTGAGATCGCTGAGATATCACCGGAGGAATTATAGCAGCGAGCTGGAGATTGCATCTCACCTTTAGTGAACTGTCTATGTCCATTGGATCTATCTTCTCATTAATAAACATTGTTACACTTTATCCTCGTTGTCCAGAACCCCTCTTGGCTGAGCGTTACAGCAATAAAGGGCTATTTTGTTAAAGGATAACCTACACAAAAAGTTTAAGTGCAGAGCAAACACCCACATTTTTCATAGCTTTCTTATTAGCAGATTCAGAAATCAAATTAAAGTAATTCTCCATGTCTATTTTGCAAGAAAGTGCCTACAAGGATTCACACATGAATAATGACCACAGCCACACACTCACACACACACATGTATATATGGATGGCTGTATTTACACATATGTATACATGTGTGTGTGCATGACTGTAGTCATCATTCGTGTGTTAATCGCTGTGTATGTCTAATAATAATCACATTCTATTCCCCATTTGCTGTGTTTCCTCATGTCTTTATTAAAAATTCTCCTTAACCCTCTAATAAAAGCTCTTACTCTGCTTGAGAAAAAAATTTAGCTCGCTCTTTTGCCATTTCGTCAAACAATTGAAGAGGTTGTGATCAGTGTTTCTACTATCGATACATGTCGCCTTTTAAAGCAACGCACGAATGCACAATAATCCTAGATAACTCATTCCATCTATACTAATCATCAACAACAGGTGTGTTCGGAGAACCGGAATAGCGAGTTCATAGTTAGCGCGATGATTTGATCTTGGATGTGTAATTTGATCTTGGATGTAGTTAGCGACGTACGAAGAACGGACCCCAGGACTGTTAACCGTGTTTTTTTTTTTATGTTTTGCTACCGGCCCTGACTATTGAATGTCACAGGATTATGATTCTGTCTCAATCTCGGATATATCTGTCTCAATCTCGGATATTACTGCTTGCTGCTGTTTGGACCTTGGTTTTTTGACCATGCTGTGTTTTAAGAAATTGTTACAAGGAAAGGAAAGGACATGTGAAGATAACACAGTTATGGTTTCCCATACTAGGAATTTGTGCTCTGCATTAAACCCATCCAAGTGTACACACATGCTGTAGTGAGAAGTGAACAACCATGCACACAGTAAACACACAGTGCCTTGCTCAAGGGTCTCACCTCAGTCATGGTATTGAAAGTGGAGAGAGCACTGGTTATTCACTCCCCCCACTCACATTCCCTGTCGGACATGGGACTCAAACCCACAACCTTTGGGTTACAAGTCCAAGTCCCTATCCCTTAGGCCACGACTGCCCCTGTGATAAGTAACTATGTATTTTCAATGTACTGAGAGACATTACAGTTGCAAGATAATGCCTCATTTATTTGTTTGTTAGATCTGCTGGGAACTATACTGTGCACGCTTCAAAACACAAGCAGAAGTATTTCTGTTTCTAAGCCTTGTGTGTTATACAGTCTAGTAGTCATACAGAATAATCGCTTTGTGTAGGGAACAGACCAAAATTGTTATTCACAAAACCAGTCTGAATCAGTCATTCACACATTGGACTGACATGGTTCTAATTTCTAAACTGAAGAAAATAAATATGTCAACAGCAAATGCGAAGATGAAGCTCTCGCTCTCACAGCTAATCTCTGAGCATGATAAGAATTAGACACTCTAGCACTATCACAGGGTAAATGAGATTACGTGAGAGTCTGGACAGTGTGATTGTGTCTTCTGTTCATCCAGGGAATGTAGAGAACCTATATTTTTGTCCACTATTTGAAGATAATGGCGTGTCAGGGCAAATCTGTGATGCCTCAGGTTAAATAGGTTTTCCAACTAAGAAGGTTGATGTAGTGTTGTTTGCAGAGTGCTGGCAACAAGTTCTGTTGGAGTGTAAGTGTATCGCTCTCTTTCTCACACATATGCTTTACTATCATCACTCCTCCTTCCAGCCTCTTCTCTGCTAGCACACGTTGTCTGTAATATCTCTTTCTGGCATATCTTCACAGTGGTGCAATGCCAACATTAACAGTGTAGGACATCTGTTGGAAATTCAATTACACTGTCTTGGATAATAAGTTACATATGGACAAAATTGTGTTTTTGCTAACAACTTTGATGAAAAGGCCTGCTTAGATCAGCATTAATCTGATGTTGGTTTAGGCTAGTTTATGATGGTGTGATGCTTTAATTATTCCGTAAAGGTGCCAGAAATCGGGGTGGATGGATACTTTGAATGGTGTATGGTGTATAATGGTGTATAATGGTGCATAAGTATGTCAATTGGGGCACATGTCAAGAGATTCTGGTCTGTGGTGAAACAAGAATCATGCCTTGTCCGCAGATTTGTCATGCTGCGACTCTTCCATTCCATGTTGGATTTAGAGGGATTGACTCTGGAGGCCACTGGAGTACAATAGACTAGTTGTCATATTCATGAAACCAGCCTGACATGATGTGAGGCGTGGCATTTTAACCTGCTGGAAGTAGCCATTACAAGATGCCCTATGTGAACATAAAGGGATGCACATGATCATTTAATGAAGCTGAATTGCTATCAGGGAATAATGCATGTCAAGGAAATATTCTAAATACCAGCCTTGATGCAACGTTGTGCTCATATTATCTGCTTGACGTATTTACAATCTTCTACTTTGGTTTTAGAAAGCTTGTGCTCAGTTTAGTTTCCTCTGCTGAGTTGAGTGGAAACTGATGTGTTCTGCTGTTGCAGCTCATCAACTGTTGTAACACACAGTTATTTCAGTTACTCTCTCTCTCTAACAAGGTGTTTTCACCAACAGAACCACCTCTTCCATAACTTTTGTTGACTTTCACTTCATTTTCTGTAATTTTTAGAGACTGCTGAAAGAGAAAATCCCAGGAGATCAGCAATTTCTTTAAATATTCTTATTTTTGGTTTGAACATCAATGTCTGTAGGCTTTCATGCATTGTATGGCTTCTACATGATTGGCTTATTGAAGTATACAGCCCTCTCTTTATCATTATCAATTCAATTTCAATTAATGAAACAGATACTTTACACTGAATGTGATAGATGAAACTGCTTTGGTTTCAAATACTGTATTCCAAAAACTAGACATAGTGGTTTGCCTTTTACATCAATCCATCTATCCTTCCCGATCGTTACTTAGTTACTTACTGTAGTCCATGTTCTCTTTAAAACCACTACATTTTACCTTCAGTATTATTTTGTTGACAGCAGTCAAAAATGAAATCTGAGAAAACAAAAATCATAATTATCTTTTTTTAAAATGACACTACGTGTCACTCTTCAATTGCCTGAAATAGTCTCAGATTCTTGAAGTTTTCCATCCCAGCTAAGAAAAAAGCTGAGAAAACTGTGTTTTGACTACACTTGGATTGGATACAAAAATTATGAGGCTCTGCATGAGGTAAAAAAAAGATGGAGTAGATATTAGTACATATTTATCTGCTTAAATATGCAGTCGCTTGTTTCTGCTGCTTTTTCTTTACAGTGAAATGAAAGATGGAAAATTCTGTCAATGGCGGGGAGAGAGTTAAAAGGTTTGTTTGACTTTACATGATTTGTGGAGACCAAATATGCTTCATAAATTGCATAATAATAATAGTATTGTATTGTTTCCATGTATTTACGTACAAAATTTTTAGTCTCAAAAGTTGTCAAAAACTCTGATCATGCGGATCATGTGAAACTGCGTCATGTCTATAGCTGTTTGGACCCAAGGGTTTAGTTGACTTGATCGTCTCTGGAGCTTGAAGGTTCCCTGCAGCTGTGTGTATGTCAGCGCAAGCTTTGCTGTTGTGCGTCAAATGTGATGTGTGTGAATCTGGGAGAGATCTCTGGAGACCTTCAGGTCATGTGATTCTCCCTGGTGCTGATCTGCCTCTCCCTGCATCTCTATCTCCTTTAAGGTCTAGTTCCCACAGTTACACTCCTTTCTTGCTTCAGGACATAGAGCAATGTAAGCAGCTGCCATGGATCCATCTGATATCAGAAGACATCTGATTATTTTCCTTCTTCTGTCTCCAAACTTCCATGTTTTTTCTTTTTTATTTGGAGAAAGTTTTATTTTTTTTTCAGTGGATTTTCTAGTTTGGACAATCTACTGTGTCATATTAAGGGAACCGCTCACATACTTACACACCTGGTTCTTGTCCCCCTGTGAACCGCACAGAGAGGAGAGCCCACCTACCTTGAAGCCAGCTCTACTCGTTTAGCCCCTGAACTCAGGCCTGGCTGGTGCTTTGCTCAGTTTCTTCCCACATCTCTTCCAACCCACATCTGGCAGAGTTTAGGTGTGACAAGGTCCGTTGAGCTTTCAGCTTATCGAATTCTATGGCCTCCTTCTGCACTTAAGGTCTCTATTTTGTGAGAGTATGTGTGTAATTGAGAAAAAGTGAAGTTAAAAGGGGGAAATGTGTAGTCTGTAAAGATAATTACCATCCCAAACACATTTCAGATGTGTTGGTCATGGATCACCAATTAGCTGTTTTTCTTCCATTCCACAATCTAATGTATCAGACGGCTTTGTATGTTTTTCAGTATGGAAAACTGATTGTGTGCATAGCGCATCTTGTACCCTGAGATGTACAGACAACAAACAAACACAAAGGCAGTGTTGTTTCCATGCATTCAGCTTATCTACCCCATTCTGGGAAGTGGGCCATGCTTGGCCGAAACCACAGAAATAGAGACAAAGAAAACCTAAAACACTGCAACAGTACTCGTTGCAAGAAACCCACCTGCTCATTTTATTATCACTACACGCTCCTCTACTGTCTGTGCTGAGAGTGGTCCCAAAACAGTAAACTGACCCTTCACTAAGACTGACCAATTCTGGCAAGACAAGCTTTTGCTCTTACTTTATTGAATGATATTATCTAGGAATACATATAGAGGGTCATTGGAAAACCCTACATTTTTGCTAAACTCTGAAAACTTATCTTTACAGTTCACTGAAGAATTAAACAATAAAGACAGTAAACCAACTACTTATTTTCTTGTTCACAAATCATGATTACAAAGCATTTTATCAATTACTTATGACTTATTTCCATGTGGTTCCTTGCAGAGTACTATGTTATGGCCTCATAACACTTTTACCTTAGTGCCTGGTTTATAATAATACGTTTTGATGTTTGCATCACATCGCCTCTGGCTGGCTTAGTTGGGGACACCTGTTTTCTAGTGATTATCATCGTCTTGACTACAGAGACACCACTGCATTTGATAAATAAATAGTTTACTCTCGTAATTATATATTACCATCACTTTATTCTCCTACTTGATAATGTTTAGTACTTTGCTACAATCTGTATTGTTAAAGGCGCTATATAAGTAAAAGTGATTGGTTATCAATCAATCAGTGACATACAGTATGTATGATTTTTCTAATGTAGTACAATTGCTCTGTAGCACACCTAGATCAGCATTGGAATCTGAAGAACTCTGGTATGAGTCTTGTAAAACATGAATTACACAATTTTATACTAATTTGTTAACACTATTGATTAATTTATTTCTATCAATTATGCTATTTTCAAATGTAGTCCCTTTTGGAACAAGATACTGAAATTGAACACTAATTTACTTCCACTCACTGGACATTTAACATTAAAGTGTTGCAAAAAGGTTTGTCTAGGTTAAAGAATACACAAATATGTAAGCTTTATATTTTTTAAAGAAACCTTTGCAATGTCAAAATTCTGTCTTGCACTCGAAATAATATTAATAAATTTTTGTCTATCATGTTGTTCACAGAAATGTCCCTATTTAGTCCTATGGAATATTCCAAAAAGCCTAATTACTGTATATCATTGTCTCTGTCTCTTTATTTTTCTTGCATCTCTACCTTATCCCTCTTGCTCATCTTTGAAGGTGGACATTCTGACTGGCCATTTGACTGAAATCAGAGATGCTCATGTCAGTGCTCGCACTGGCCTCAGAACAGCTCCAGAAAGCACACACAAGGGGGATTTACAAAGACAGGAACTCTCACTTAGTAGGTATTAAGCTGTCCCACATAAAGAAGTTAATGGTGAGGCAGCTGGTGCCATAACATTAGCCTCCATTGAGCTCAAAAGACAACATAAGATAAGCGGTAGATTAGCTCTCACCCACACACAGGCAGTCCGTACCAGTTACCACACATGCCCTCTGTGCTTAACTAAACACTTAGAGCCCAAGATAAATAGAGAGCATGGGAAAAGTGCTGAGCTTTTATGGACATACCAAGCTAAGATGTTGTAGTGGCTAGCATTTTTGGCTTTTAAGGTCGAATTTAAGAAGCTAATTCTCATCCTGTCCACGTTTGCCCCCATCACCCCAAATTATATACCACATGGTAAATAAAATTATTATGTTTTAACATAGTTTGGAATCATCTTTATACATCTTTATATAAAACGTTTGTTAAAAAATTTATTGAAAATAAAAATAAAAATATTAGTGATTTTAAAAATCTGTTGTTTTTTCCTATGCATGTTTTTAAATATTCATTTATGTCATGTGTTTTTTTTTTTTTTTAAGGAAATGGAGTCCTGATGTGTCCATTATTTGTAATGCTCTAAACAATGTAAAGACACTTTTTCTTCTCTTAAGAGGTTCAAGACTTTACTAGCTGATATGTAAAGTTAACTAATCACATAATGTTGATTAATGTTATTAATGTTATTTTGAAATAACAAAATAATGTTACGAAATAAACAGTATCATTTCAAATGTTTTTTGAATCAGTGAAATTATTTTGCGAAGCAGCTGGTTCAATTGATTCAAAGTATTAAAAAACTGCGTTGAAATCAGTTGATTACCCTTTCACAGTTATTGATCAGAACTGAACCAACAGAACTGATTTTAGCAAAATCTGAATTGTCTCCTTAAAAAAGCTATCAAATTCATTGTATTATTGTCCTGTTTATCTCTGTGAAGCTGCTTTCAATCTGTATTGCATAAAGCGCTATAGAAATGAAGGTGACTATCTTGCCCTGTGGAGCTTATGATTATTGAATGGCATGCCTTTGGCAGAGAGAGGGCACTACTGCTCTCCTTAAGAGCTGCTGTTGGTGCTGATGAAGGTGGCTGGGTCATTTTTGTGTCCAGCTCTGTATAGTATATTTGGTATGGTTTCTTCATTACATGCATTTGTTGCAATTTGTTAGTCAAAAAATAACACAACTGATTTGAAACGCAATTTGTACAGGACAGAGCGCAGTCATGATTTCTACTGTGAGGGAACCATGGGAACGTGATTTGTACAGGCACGGACCCCACACATCTTTGTTGAAAAAAGTGTTGCGTAATTGCCCCCTAAAGTGCAACTTCTATGGTTTTCCAGGTTCCTAATTGGCTTTTATTCCTAACATGTTCTTAATCTTAGTAGTACACTGTTTTTACATTAACAACTCAATTTTGATGTTGGTCTAAACAAAAACAGTAGAACGGATCTTGAAAGTGCTAATTCATTTTCTGCCAGTAGAGGGCAAAAATAGAGCAGTTTCCCTGGTAACCGCAATACACAATTCGTCATTGTGCTTTTTCAGACTTTATATGTAGTTTACATATGTTTATAAATACAATTTTCTAAAGACAGTCTGTTTCCTTTACAGATACATTTGTATAAAATCACCACACTTTCACATGAAATAGTGCTGCTGTCACATACTGTATATTCAATTAAATAATTGCCTTTTGAAATTTAACTCTCACATTAAACCATATCGTGTTTCTTGTCTAACGGTTCTCTATTTTAAGACCTCTCGAAATTATAATTAAAGAGTTACAAAAATTAAATATGGCCCATGTTTTCTTAACCCTTAACACATCCTATGTGTAGAGTTTGTGACTTTCTTGTCAATGTCCATGGCCATGTATTACATGCACATTTATTGTGTCCTGGTCATTTCGTATTAAATCTGCTTCAAAATGTGCAATAAGGTACGTAAAAACAGTGTTGCAGAAACATTACCACATGTCCAGTGAGCATGGGTTGTTTTTTTTTATCATTTAAGTACATGTGGGATTTATGCTAAATGTAATGTTGTTTAATAAAGGTTTTAGAATTATTTTAGAGAGTATTTTTGTATTTGAGTGCATTTTCAGTACTTGTGGTTCATAGTCATCATCTCTGGACTGCTGATTAGACATGGAGCGGTTTTTAATTGGTTCTGACAATAAAGAGTCCAACTGAGAATCAGTCAAACGGAAAGAAGGCCCAAAGCAGAAAAAATACGTTGATAAGTACTTGAAATATGGCTTCACTCAGACCCGAGATCTAAATGTTTCCCGACCACAATGTAATTTGTGGCGAGGTGTTGATGAAGAAGAGTCTTAAACACCTTCCAAAAACTACAGGACCTACATGGTCGAAAATCACTGCTACAGAAAGAGACTATGGTGAATAAGAGAGGGCTCTTAACACATCGTCCATTATCTCTCATTACATTGACAAGGCTGGGAAACCACAAATATGGTGAATGATTGTATTGGGCGAAAGGCAATAGATGTGAGGCAGAGACTTTAAATGAGTTGGATTTAATTTGATTTGTACGTGAACATGACGTGAATTTGTTCTGATAGATATAGAGACACCTGTACTTTTGCCACCAATCCACCAGTCAATGGTGACAAAAGTACAGGTCTCTCTCTCTCTTTCACTCTCTCTCTCTCTCAGGAGTGGGTGAGTTTTCAGGAGTGATGATATTACTGCACTGAGGTTGATTTTGTGTAGCAACTCATGTAACAGTCTTTAAATAGGGAGAACATGGAAGTGTTTGGTTGCTTCTAAATTCATACCTGTTTGGTACCGAAGGAATGAATTGAGCTAAAGCTAACATAGTGGAGAATATGTTGGAGTTTTCCTTTAACACGTACAGGTAAAAATAAATATAGTTTATACACAACATAAGAACAAATTCACAAAACAGACCCTACATATTAGTTTATTTTTCAAAAAAATGCCTACATGTCAATATGTATGTGAAATTCTATGATCTTTCTTTATTCATTGATTGATCTGGGGTGTGTTAAATTCTACATTTCAGCTCATTTAAGAAAGCTTACACACAACTGTAGTCATTCACACCATGGAATTTTAACTTACTACCAAACACTACATTTCCATGCTAGTTGTACCTGCAAATGTTCAAGTTGGTTGAGTAGTCTTTATGCATAACTATATTTATTTCCATATCTTTTTTGAAGACAAAATAACTTCAGGAGGCTCACGTGCAGCGTCTTAACCTGCGTTTGATGAGGCAGGTGTTATTTGCGCACGCAACAGCAGATGGCTCACGTGCGACAACACGTGTCAACAGAACCAGGAACTATTGTACGATTGAGCAGCGCTAAATAGAGTGTTGTTATGTCAGAAAAACTTTCTCTTTAATTTAAATATAAAACAAATGGAATGCTCATAGTATTTCCACTTTTTTTTTTTACAAATGTAACTGTAATCTGAATACTTTATGTAACTGTAAGGGATCTTTGTATCCTGATTACATAACGCCGTTACATGTAATCCGTTACTCTCCAATCCTGTTGATGAGTTAGACTACTGAGCCATTGATCTGAAGCATCTCATATGTGCAGCAGACGCATGCTCATCTGAAGACTAGTGCAAGTTAATTACCCTACTGTAATGGAGTTTATAACACCTATCAGGCTGTGTGGCTATGAGGAATGATTACCTCAACATTTACATCAATAGGTTTTTCTATTGCTCGCTTGCCAGTATTGCCAGTATTATTTACACACAGTATTTCTATGGGCAACTACTTGTGTGGTTTTTACTGTAATTTCACTGTTTTTTTAATGGTATAAAAACGGGAAACAAAGTCTAGCAAACAGCAGGAAAAAGAAGAAATTTGGAAAAATGGGACTAAAGCAGCTAAGCCTCTGCTAATCTTTAACCCGCCCCGTTCCTCAGATCAAAGCTACCTTCTACCTTGGGATTTGGCTCCTCAATTAGACGGATTAGTATCAAATCGAGTTTTGATTTGCTCCCCATTGTTACATTCTCAGTGGGGAAGCAGGGCAGAGAAAAGGAGCACGTGAGTGACCCAGAAATGCTGGATGCAGTCCTGCAGAAAGAGGGGCTCCCATGGAAAGGGGCCCTCCTGTATTTGGAGGCCCCGGAAACACGCGTTAATGGCCAGTCAGAGACGTTTGTGTGGAACAAAAGGCAGCAGCTCAGCTTTTTTCCTGCTTCCCTTCACTTTAGAGCCACTAGATGTGGACAAGAGCGCTTGCCAAGTGACTATACACAATAATATTTGATTGGTAATTAAGACAAAGCTTGAATGAATGGTTTCTCCAATGCTGAAGTGTCCAGGCATGTCTATATGTGTGCTTGGATGAGTAAATCTGCACAGACTACACACAGTTAAGCAGAAGAAAGAGGAGTGTGTAATGTGGTGAGGTAAATTAAATATTTTATTTAAGAAGCTCTAAATTGCTGGAAATCTGCTGACTGCACACATTGTTTCTGTTTAATTCCAAGCCTGAGTGTGGAGGACCAAAATAAATCACCCTGAGAAAAGTAAACACAGAACTTTTATTTTCATTCCAGTGGTACAATGCATTATGTAATGTACTGTGTGTTAGCATAATGAGATAATGTTTGAAAGAATATTAAGTATGTATTGAACTCCCTCTTTTCTAACAATAGTTTTAGCAAAAAAACTCCCATACTCACTGCGTAATTGTTTGTGTAAAGTACAAAAGTATGTACCAAATTTATCCTCCAAATATACAAAGGTGTGTTTCAAACTAATGGAATCTGCTACAAAACTTATTGAAACTACAAAGTATATGCATTTAAAAAAACTACTAGCAAGTGCTCTGACCCAGCCTTTAACTGAGATTTTTTTGCTTTTGTATGTTTCTCAGGAGATAATAATTCTCCTGCCAGGCTGTTAATAAAGTGCTTAGTTAACCTGCATGATTAAATAAAAAATAAGAAAGTTAGGGTAGTTCACACATATACAGTAACCTTTGAGGACCGACAATAAAAGAAAAAAACAGAACAGGTTTTTAAACACGGGAAAACACTCAGGGAGAAGTGAAAACAGGTAAGGAGCACAGGTGGACACAAGTTAATTAATCAAACTAAACAAGACAAGGAACATGACCAAATTAGGAAAACCAGGAAGACACAAAACGAAACCAAATCCGGGAACTGTGACAGGCAGACTGGATTCTCAGGGTTAGGGAACAGTATTCCTGGTCGTGATTTGGGAACAGGACTCGGGGATGGCTCTACTGGCCGTGACTGCGGAACGGAATCTGCGGGGAACTGGAACAGCTCTCCTGGCTGTGACTGGGGGAAGGAATCAGCGGGGAACTGGAATAGCTCTCCTGGCTGTGACTGGGGGAAGGAATCAGCGGGGAACTGGAATAGCTCTCCTGGCCATGATTCGAGAACAGGACTCAGGGACAGCTCTCCTGGCTGTGACTGCAGAACAGAATCCGCAGGGAACTGGGACGGCTCTCCTGGCCGTGATTCGGGAACAAGAATCTGGAATGGCTCTTAGCGGCGCGGGCATTGAATGGTGCTCTAGCGGCATGGCCATAGGGTATGGCCGACGGGTCTGTGGACAGTGGGCTGGCTTCGGCTTGGGATCTGACGTCTCCCAGACACCGGTAGATAGCCTCCCTCCAGCACAGTATAATATTATTAGTGAGCTCACTCCCAGCCAGCAATGACACGTGGGGCAGCAAATGTGGGCCCCATTATGGGCTTGCACCCAGGATCCACATGGGGGCCAGCCGTGGAAGCCCAGACGTACTAAAAGTGGGACCTGTAAGGCTACTGCATGGGTCCTAACTGGGCAATTCATGCCAAACCCATTTTGCACCCGGGATCCACATGAGGGCCAGCCGTGGATGCCCAGATGGGCTTTAAGTGGGATCTGTAAGGGTCTTATGTGGGTCTTAACTGGGCAATACATGTCAGACCCATTTGGGGCCCACCAATCTGAAGGGGTTAAAGCGGGCTTGCACCAGGATTCAACCGTGAATGCCAATATGGGCTTAAAGTGGGCCCTGGAAGGATCTTATATTGGTCCTAACTGGGCAATTCAAGGCCTGTCTAAGCCCAACCATGCCTAATGGTTTAAGGAAAAAATCTAAGAAAAATTTAAAACGAAGAATGAATATAAATACAAGACACTTGATGCTTTGAACTGCAAGAAATATATTAAATTGAACAAGAAAAATTATCTTTAAAAACAATGTCACAACATACAGGTTAACTAAAAAATATATTTAAAAAAATCTCTGAAAAAATAACTAAAAATACACTCATGATATATGACATTGAACAACAAACATAATCTTTAACAATTTAAATTTTACAACATACCGGTAAA
>JAUMHI010000058.1:3203505-3215275 GCA_032359435.1 Enteromius unitaeniatus | reverse complement strand
CACCTCTCTGAACAGTGTCTGGGAGGCTGTGGTTGCTGCTGCACGCAATGTTGATGGTGAACAGATCAAAACACTGATAGAATCCATGGATGGCAGGCTTTTGAGTGTCCTTACAAACAAAGGTGGCTATATTGGTCACTGATTTGTTTTTGTTTTGTTTTTGAATGTCAGAAATGTATATTTGTGAATGTGGAGATGTCATATTGGTTTCACTGGTAAAAATAAATAATTGAAATGGGTATATATTTGTTTTTTGTTAAGTTGCCTAAAAATTATGCACAGTAATAGTCACCTGCACACACAGATATCCCCCTAAAATAGCTAAAACTAAAAAAACAAATTGAAAACTACTTCCAAAAATATTCAGCTTGGATATTAATGAGTTTTTGGGGTTCATTGAGAACATGGTTGTTGTTCAATAATAATATTACTGCACTCCCTGTATGGTGTGTGTGGTTAGCACATATAGTAACATTCCCAAACCCTGAGTGTTCGCCCTCCACCTGTCAACATCCCACATCCTCTCCTTTATCCTCCTCATAGTCCCCCTCCGTCCCTTCTTTTTAATGAACCTGTTCAATCGGTTCGCAAATCGCACCAAACAATTCATTCTCTAATTGGAACGATCCGATTGCAGCTGTTCTCGATTTGACAGCTCACTGATTCAAACGATCTGTTCAGAGCGAGTCTCCAGTGAACCGAACTTGCAAGAATCACTGGCACGCGCGACATGATGATGCGTAAAGTAAGTCACTAACTTTGACAATTTTTACCTAAATAGGATTTTCAGTTAGTTTGTTACACTGCTGTAAAGGGTGATCTATTTAAGTCCGCTGAAAGGATTGCAGACACCTCAACATCAGTGTCTTCAGGTCAAATAACGTTCCTATTCCCTGCTGCTGTACCGTTAACTTTAGCAGTTTTATTAAAATGCTATCAACGATCTATATTTTTATATTGTTTGGATCAACTAGCCGAGTAGAAAGATAAAACTGTTAATTCATAAGCATATACTGAAAATTAGTGGGTCTAAATAATGTTATCTCTGGGAGCATTTGGCCAAGAATATTTGCAACACAAACAAAAAGAAAAAAAAGAAAGAAAATATAATATAATATTTTTCTTCAAATGTTTTTGCTAACTTAGGCTCAATCCCAATTCTACCCCTTACCCCTACACTTTCCCCTACCCCTCCGTTTAGCACATTCATGTGTAGGGGTAGGGGTGTCTCAATTCTCTTTTGGTTGGAGGGGTAGGGATAAGGGGAAGGGCTAGGTAGCCCTCAAAACAAAGATTTTTCAGGACCTCACTTTAAACGAAGGGCTAAGAGAAATTTCCAACATGGCTGCTCACTCGAGCAAGCAAACCCAAAAATGTAAGTAATCTTTGCCGTTAATAAGGATTTTTAGGACAATTTTCACTATGTATATTACCATCTGTCTTGTGTTTGTGTTTACGGTGATGTTCTGTAAAGAAACGTTTGCATAAAAAAATTGCTAAAGTTTGCGAGTGGATAGCACAGATTGCACAAAATTAGGAAATGTCATATACCCGGTAACGCATTGTTTAGTTTCAATTACGGTCATATGTGTACATGTAAATGAACGGTGATTACATCGGTGCATGTCCACTGACGTAACGTTAGGAGCTAGTGACAATGGATGATGACGTATAACAAACAGTGTAGTAGTGGTGTCCCATTTCTTAGGGGAAAATATTTAACCCTTTCCACTTTATTTTAAGGGGCAAGGGGAAGGGGCGAGGAGTAGGCAAAGAGGTAGAAAATAGAATTGGGATTGGGCCTTATTCTCATGTCATATATAACGTTCTGTGACGTTCTGCAAAACAATAGCCTAAGCTTCAAAACATTTTTTTCTTACTGGTGAAAATTAAACTGTAAATTTGTTTTCTTTTGGGTACATTGCAGTGTAAGCTTCACAATGAACATTACTACAACATGGTCGTCAAAAATCTCAGGTATTTTGAGCAATAATATTATAAAAAAAAATTGTGCCGTATAAAATGAAGTAGACTGTATAAAATTGCTAAATAAATTTATCAGTATTTTTTTTACTTAAGTACATTAAATAAAGTACTTTTGTACTTTCACTTGAGTGAAAAAGGAGAACTTACTTTTACTGGAGTAATATTTTATTGTGTGTATCTGTACTTTCACTATAGTACTTGATTTGCGTACTTCTCCCACCTCTGCTGAAATGCATGAGCTAGATTTCAGTAATTCCCCTTAAGCTGACACACCACAGGAGTTGATTTTTTCACAGTAAATATGGCGCTTGGCTTTAATTGAGATGAAACATGCTCAGAAGTGATCTCAGCGGGTCATGGCTGTCAGAGATGTTAAAGAAGGGGAGATGTTTCCACATGTTAACTGCCTGACTATTACCTTTGATTACCTCAATGAGTTGGTGCATATGTTTGTGAGGGGAAATGAATCGCTCTTTGATCATACTGGGTCATCCTATGACATCATTTTCCAGGGTTTGGTGAAAAATGTCAAGCGTAGGATACTGTACACTACCGGTAACAAAGTTTGGAATGATTTAGATTTTGTAATGTCTTTGAAAGAGCTCTCTTTTGTTCTTCAAGGCTGATTTCTTTGATTGGAAAAAGAACATGTTATTATTGTAAAATATTATTGCAATTAAAAATAACTTATTCCTATATGAATATTTGGCAAAATGTAAGTTATTCCTGTGATCTTAAAGCAGAATTTACTATATCACTAAAGCATCATTACTCAGTTTCACATTATCCTTCCGAAATCCTTCTAATATGCTGATGTGCTGCTCAAGAAACATTTCTGATCTATCAGTTGAATAAAATTGTGCCGTTTTATATATTTGTGGAAACTATTTTTCAGAAGTCTTTAAATAGCATTTGTTTGAACCAAAAATCTTCTGTAACATTATACTTCTCAAGCTCACTTTCGATCGTCAATTTAACATGTTCTTGTTGAATAAAGTTAATATAAATAGATACATAAATAATCCCCAAAACTTTCGAATGGTAATGTATCAGTTTCCACAAAAAACATGAAGTAGCACAACCATTATCAAACTGATAATAATAACAAATCAGTATATTAGAATGATTTCTAAAGGATCATGTGACACTAAAGACTAGAGTAATGATGATGAGAATTTAGCTATAAGATTAAATCAATGAATTTATTTTTATACATTGAAAAAGAAAACAGCTATTTTAAATTCAAATTATATATTACTGTTTGTGCTAAAAAATGCAGCCTTGTAAGTATAATTACTCTTTAGACAAACTGTAGAATGCTGCTATTACTCTGTTAAAGTTGTAGTGATGTAATTGTATTTTCAAGCAGAGCATATAATAATCCCACCATAAAGTGTTAAGTTGTTTTAAATTGTTTTGTTGATAATAAACAGCATAAAATATCTATTTTTAGACAAATTACAAGGTGCCAGAACTCTGTAACTAAATGTTCAATCATTCTCTGTGTCTTTGAAAATATAAAGCATGTTATGAAGGAATTGGAAAAGGTTAAAAGAAAACCAGAGAGTCCATTTGATTCTGACCAAAATCACGTACAGCACATCCTCCTAATTACAACTTCTGAACCTGTAAATAGGAACTTCCCAGCAGGACTTTTAGGCAGAATTCTCATGCTCTTGTGTTACATCATTTGAGCCTCGCTGCCAGTGAGCAAAGACTATTTGGCAGTACTGTAAGAATCTGGCTGCCAACTGTCGTCAGTCTTGATGTTTCGGTCAATACTTCAATTTATTGTGCTTCTTGCATGTAGAAAGCTATCTCTTAATTCATGTTTAACCTGACATTTCCCATGCACAGTTTTCTTTCCCCATGTCCCCAGGCCAACAGCAAGAGGGTGAAAGAGGTCTAAATGTGTTGGCCAGCTGTAGTGAGGGTAAGGCTGTAAGGCTAAACTCAGTTCAGAGACCAGGAAGCAGGGTGCACCCATCTTTACTGGCAAGGTTTGCTCACTGCAGGCACATTAGCGCCTCAGGAAGCCAAGCCTGGCCTCAGCACTCCAGGGGCAGGGATGTGGCATGTTTACACACCTGGTATATTTATGGTCCTTGCCATGGGGAGACACTGAGTGCAAGGGGTCCGAATCTTTACAATAGGCCACTCTCTTTCCCTCGAGACTCCGTTTACATTACGCTGCTTTCAGAGCAAGCATTTACAAGAATCCTCTTGAAGCCTATGAATTTCCCAGTTATTGTGTGCTTGTGTTAGATGTCTGTTACAGTCATATCTAAGAATAATTGACATTCTTTTTAGCTGTAGCAATTTTATTGCATTGTTATTTTTTTATTTTTGTTTTTATTTTATTCTTTTTGGTTTTTTGTTTGTTTGGTAGTGCTCTGAATCCCTCAAAAAATGTATCACGATAATCACAGTCATGGTACTTGCCGTTTTCGTGACATAAGGCTTGGATTTAGTTTCAGCAGTTTTATTAGACTATAAACAATAGTATTATAAAATATTACGTCTACTTCTAGCGGAGATCTGCATGGAGGAATGGGAAAAAAATACCAGCAACAGTGTGTGAAAACCTTGTTGTCACGGTCAGCTGGAGGTGTCAGCTCACAGCTATCGCAGACTATCTGTGTTTTATGTCTGTTTTCATTCACTCTCATCAATGAACTCATGTCTCCGCCCACTCATTGGTTGTCTAGGTGTTTCATTGTTTTTTGCCGCCCACTGACCTAGATTCATGTGTATAAAACCCGGAAGTGTCAGTATGTTTGTATGTTTCGTTGTTTGTGTTACAATCCTTTCGTGTTCCTGCTGGATTATCCGTTTAAGATTACTGCCTGGACCTGGACTTTCCCTCTGTCTCTCCCCAAGGACTCTGTTCACTCGTATTTCGACCTTTTGCTTTGTTTTTCTACTCTGCCTCTGTTTATGTCTCCGATAACGTTGTCTGCCGGCGCTCTACCATTGCTGTCCTGACCGAGAGCCTTTTATAAATGAATACTGTTTTGCATATGAACTCGCACGCCTCGCGTACTCTCTATTACACTTATGAAGATTTACAGAAAACCTGATCTCTGTCATTGCCAAACAAAGGGTATATAACAAAGTATTAAGATGAAATGTTGTTATTGACCAAATACTTTTCTTCCACCATAATTTGCAAAACAAATTCGTTAAAAATTCTACAATGTGTTTTTCTGTTTTTTTTTTATTTTTCTCATTTTGCCTCTCATAGTTGAGATGAAAATTACAGGCCTCTCTCATCTTTTTAAGTGGGAGAACTTGCACAATTGGTGGCTGACTAAATACTTTTTTGCCCCAATGTATATATAGGGATAATAAGGAACTAAAGTAAACACATGTAAACTTTAGAAACAAACCAGGGCATACTAGTAACCAAGGGAACTAGAAACAGGAACAAAACTCAGGAATACAGAAACCAAATAAACTTCAGAATAAGAGTCTTTAGACAGAATAACAAGATGTAACATATAGAAGTACAGTTTCTTTGAATCTTCATGGGAACAAATATTTCCCATGAAACAAGATCTAGGTCCTTAACGGTACATCTTTCACTCACAGACTAGTTTTAGTTTACATCTATTTAATTATGGAATCTACCTTGACTAAGATTCATACAGATGGCTTGTAAAAAGTAGAGCTACAGAATGATTTAAGTGCTCAGATGCATACTGGAACACACTGTGCTGCTTTTGAAGAATAGAGTTTACTGGACATCATCTTGTAAGCATCCCCACCCATTTTCATCAGAGCAAATATTTCATCGCCCAAGGGTGGACTGAGCTAAGCTCAAAAGGGATGTATCTGAGCATTACACTTGCATCTGAACGTTTTGACACACACAGGTTTGGTTTAATTTAAACAGAATTGCAAGAAATGAACAAGTAGAGTGAGTTGGGGATTAAACTGGATTGTTTTAAGGCCCATTATTATATGGAAGTGTGTCTTAAGTTATTAGGATTGAATGAGAAAACCTACAAATTATGATGATGCTGAGGGAAATGATGATGCTAATAAGGCCACTGACTGCTGAAAAAACGATGTGGTTGAGGATGATTATGAGGATTTTGCACCAGATTTTTGAAAAAGCCACAAATGCCTTTCCCTACAATTAACTTAAACTTACAGACAATTCCATGATCTCACACTTGGTGTCATCTGAATTTCCGCTAATGCTTCTGTGAGTTTTCTCCAGACAAGTTATCTTCAAGAGGTAGATGTGTAATACACTGCATTATAGCCCAAGGTTCATCTCCCTTACTGACCCAAACCTCTCAAAAACCATCAGACCATGCCAGCCTAACCAGCTTAGTCAATCCGGAAAAGCTGCTAACCAACAAGATGGTTCAAGCTACAGCAATGATTTATTTTTAGCATTAATATCACTGTTTTAATGTATTTTATGTAATGTTTATAATATTTAATGTAATGTTTGTAGTATTACAAATGACGGAGACCCCCGATATTAGTCATTAACACTGTACAAACAGCCTATGTGTTGGCAGAAATGTATTTACTATTCATGTTTGTGTTATTACAGTATATTGGGAAATAATTTTTCATTTATAGGTATACTTTTGTTTTATATTATTTGTTGCATGTTTTGTTGTGCTTGGTGTCATTTCCCCATGTGCTCTTTGTTTTCTCGCGTGACCTAGTTTCTGCTAATAAGCAATTCATATCAGGTGTGTCCAGTCTATTATCCGCAATTGTCTGAATTGTCTGAAAGTTCTTGTCCGTAGTCGTCTATGTAAACTGTGTGTAACTTGATTCTCCGTGTTTCTCTTATATTAAATATGTTTCATTTCTATTGCAATTACACCAGTGTGACAGAACTACGGACCTAAACAGTTTGAGGAGGACAATAACACCGGAGGAAGTTATCCACTGGCTCCTGATGGGACTGCCTCCTCTACCTATGCCTCAGGAATGCTACCAACCTTCCACGATGGCGATGCCTGGCTCCCTGACTCGGCAGCGTTTGAGTCCTGTGCTGCCACAGTGTGTTGCTACATCAGAGCCGCGAACATGCCGATCCATCCCCGAAACCCATCCAGACAAACGTCAACAGATATGGAGATGTTGCACAAGCCCAAGTCAGACAGAGAGCCAGAGCCTGCAACGACTGAGAGATTCCACACCTCACAGACCGAGCCAGCTACATCGTCTGTCCCGAGGGAGTGTTGGTGGAGATTGGGAGCTTAGTGGAAAGCCCCACCCACCTTCCCACGGCTGGAGGTGAGCCAAAATTAAACTCTGACCGGTACAAAGAACAGTCTGAAATATATGAAGTGAATCTGATAGACTGGTTTGGAGAGGCACTACGCTGCCCTGTATCTCCGCCTCTGCTGGTTCCAGCCAGCCCATGTGACTCTGTGCTACCTCCCACCCTCCCTCTTCCACCGCCTCTCACATCAGTCAGCTCAACCCTTCAACCCTGCTCCACTCGCTTCTGCCAGCACCTCGGCTCACCCTCAGCCAGCGCATGTAGAAAGCGCTGAAAGTCCTTTGGCTATCCAGCTGCAAGCCCTACTCAGGCGTGAGGATCCCCTGTCTCCACCTCCATCAAGTCCTGGACTCCACCTCGATCCTCAGACCCATCTGCTTCGCCTGGGCTCATAGCTCCCTCGGCATCACAGTGGCCCATCATCCCACCAGCTCCACCGGGCTCCCTCGTCCCTCCTCTGCCTCATTCCACTCCTCCGGTTTCACCTTGTCACTCCATCCCTCTGTCTCCGTCAGGCTCTTCCCCCGGCTCCGCAGTACTCCTCCACGCTTGCAGCTCCGCATCGGCCCTCTGGATCGTCAGTGTCACACCGGCTCTCTGTCTGTGTGACTCCATCCTGGGCTTCCTCTCCATCAGCAGCATCTCTGTCAGTAGGATCCATGGAGTTGTCAGCCTGTCCTCCACCATGGCTCCTCCCTCCTTCGACACCACCCTGGGGCTTTTGCAGTTCTGGCCTCTGGATCACCCTCTGCCTCCTCATGCTCCGGACTCCTCTCTGGCTTCTTCCACCCTCCACTCCACCCTGGACTTTGATATTTTGTTTGTTTTTGGTTGTTTCTGTGTATTCATTTTTGCTCTCTTCTCCTCTTCACGCCCTCCTCCAGATCCCCCGCCCTCCCTCCTCTGTTGTACCTTACGGCGCAAGTTTGCACCTTGCCGGGAGGGGGCGAAATGTTACATTTTTTTTGTGCTTGGTGTCATTTGCCCATGTGCTCTTTGTTTTCTCCCCTGTGACGCAGTTTTTGTTAATTAGCAATTCATGTCAGAATACGATGAATACGATGACTCTCTCTATGACTTGACATTAGTACTGTATAACCACTGAGCACCATATTTTACTTCTTGAGACCACCATCCTACCAATACTACTAAGCTAAACTCTGGATACTTCTTTCTTTTTTAGATGTTTAGTTTAAATTAATTTTAATTGAAGTAAAATGTTAATTCTGTAAGGGCCTAATTAAAGCTAAATATCAGTGTCTTATATAAATGTTTATTATTTAGCACAAATAATAAAGTTCCTAAAGGAAGATATACCCAATATCTTACTTAATATTGTGTTTATTTCAAACCTGTATGTATTTTTCTTCTGCGGAACATAATTTAAGAAATTCAAAAACAATTTGGTAATATTCTACAAAACAATCTTTAGTTTTCCAAAGAAGAAAGTTATTTTGAATGACATGAGGATGAGGAAATATTGACAGTAACTTTCCAGCAGTCTAGTTGAAAAAGTCAAGTGCTTTTCTGTGACAAAAAAAATGCATTATTAAGTTTGTTGTATTTGTCGTGAATTCAGTAATATCTATCAGTATTCATTTCTGACCTGTTATTCATTTATTTACTCCAAATGAAGGCCCTATGACACATCAAAATATTCAAGTTGAAATATGTGGGCCAGATGAGCTCAAGTTTAGTTTAGTTTAGCAAGTTTAGTGCATAGGGCCCAGAAATCCTAGTGACGGCCCAGCACAGATAAAAAAAAAAAAACATTAAAATGCATTAAAACATTAAAAAAACATGAAAATGTCCTGTTGCTGATGGGTCGTATTTCAGGGATTTGGACAAACAACTTATATGGGTGTATTGTTTGGAGGACTGGTTGATTTTGCACATAATGGTGGTGTTGCACTATTTTTGAGGCTTAACATTGTGACACCATTTTCTCTGCATGTTAATTCACATTGGTCTTCAGTCTTTAAACTTCTTTAAAATCAAATTACACAAGAACAAATCATTTTTGAGAGAACTTGTGTATTCCTTTAAGACACTGAAACCACACCCCTTATGTCACTTGCACTAGTCAATATTGCTGCCAAAATGTGTTTAATAGGCTTGTTTTTGGTGGTGTCAACAAAACAGGAGACTGATGAAGTTTGTTCTCCTTTAAGAGAGAGGTGTATGGAAACATTCAGCAGGGAGCCAGGCCACACTGACTCACCAAAGCTGGAAACATGGCCACTTCCTCTTAAAACCTCATTATTTTTAAATGAGAATTAAATACTTACCTTATGCCCCAAACATTTGAAATTGTGTTGATGTTTTTCAGCTGCAGGGACAGGACGACTCGTTGCAATCAAGGGAAGATGAATGCAGCCATGTATAGGAATATCCTGGAAAAAAACCTTCTCCGGAGTGCACAGGACCTCAGATTGGGCCGAAGGTTTACCAACAAGACAATGACCTTAAGCACACAGCTAAAATAACGAAGAACAACTCTGTGACTGTTCTTGAATGACCCAGACCTAAAAATGGTTGTCCACCAACATTTACCATCCAACCTGACAGAACTGGAGAGGATCTGCAAGGAGGAATGGCAGAGGATCCCCAAATCCAGGTTTCCATTCCATCAAAATTCCATCAAAAGGGTGCTTCTACTAAATACTGAGCAAAGGATCTTAGTATTAGGACCGTTCAGTTTTTCTTTTGTAATAAATCTGAAAAAAATACCAACAATTCTGTGTTTTTCTTTCAAAATAGGGTGCTGTGTGTACATTAATGAGTGGAAAAATATGAACTTAACTGATTTTAGCATATGGTTGCAATATAACAATGAGTGAAAAAATTAAGGGGAACTGAATACTTTCCCTACCCACTGTACTTTAAGTACAGTTTAAGAATATAATTTCTGTTGATATTGTGTGAGTTCTATTGACAATGTGTGCTTGTTTGTTTAATGTTTAATATTTTAAATTCCTGTTCAGTTTTGGAATTTATATTGTTGAAGCAAACAGGACAGATTTTATTTTGAAGTAAACTGAATTCAAAGGAATGCATGTGATCCCACTAAGTTTGCAAAAACATTTTTCCATTTTTTGGAACATTTTAACATTTTTTAATTACTTTCACTTACACTTTATTTAAATCCACTGACTTTAATTCAAAGTGAAAATTAGCTAATTCTAAAACTGTCTTTCTGTCTTGCTTTCATTTCTGTGTTGCTTGAGTACATGACCAGGTCAGCATCTGTCCAAGTTAGCTGATTAATGAATGTAAAAACAGCACGGGAAAATGAATCATACATTGTACCCCCTACTATCATGATGGTTTGTTGATGAATCTGGTTTGGTGAACCCTGATCCTGTAGCCTTGAATTCACCCATGGGATGTTTATGATATCTGTGCTGAAAACACAGCTCTATAACAACCCAAAGCACTAGGTCAGAGGCAACTAGAAGAGAGGGTGTGCTAATTCTGCTCCGCCATGAGTGGGATGTGCAGGACTAGACATTTTCATAAGTTTGGGTTGTTTGAATAATTTGTTGATCATAGCCCTGAATTAAACTGATTGTTTACTAAATACTGATGAAATGTGTTTTTCACAGGATGTGTAGACGTGGAGCACAACATAATGCACTTTCTAAAAGTTCAATCCTATGTTGAACTGGAGAGCATCTTCAGAAAGCGAAGCTCAAGTATAAACCTTGGGAAATCTGCATAACACGTGACATGTCGGATAAAGATGTCCATCTGCATCTGCATACAGGGACCAGCATTTAACAGCAAGGATTGAATCCAAGAACACACAGCCAAGGTTACTGTCAACTTAGACCAAATATTTATAACCATCTATTGCGTAATGCACATTTTAGTCCACTCAAAAATGAAGATTTGCGGATTACGATAATGACAGAAAATACAGACAGTAATTTTGGTCAATCTGTTATGAAAACCACACACTGACCCCAATTTAAAACCCTCACAGAGAAGCTAGAACCATTTAAAACACAGTTACAGTACTACAAATATTGAGGATAAAACTAGTCAGATGAACTAGTTAGCTTAATGAGATGTGGGAGAACTAACAGTCCATCTAGTGTTGCTTTCATCAGAAGATGGGTTTGAGTCCCAGGTCCGGCAGGAATTGTAGGTGAATAACCAGCGCTCTCTCCGGCTTCAATACCACGACTGAGGTGAGACCCTTGAGAAAGGCACTGAACCCCTAACTGCTCCCCGGGCACTGCAGCACTGGCTGCCCGCTGCTCCGGGTGAAATAAAAGCACGAATTCCAAGTCTGGGTCACCATTCCTGGCCCCAAGTCACTTCGCTTCACTAAGTTTAAACTCAAAACATTAGTAATGTATTTAGTAGGTAGTAGTTTTTTGGTATAACTGAATGATACTGTTACAATCGATGCAACTTGAAAAACTTCAACAAATGTGTGAGTACTGAGTATAACTTCATTTTCTGCTTGGTGTCATGTTTTTCTCCATGGACAATCGCTCCAAAATTTTTATCCAACCAAAG
>JAUMHI010000058.1:3184477-3203405 GCA_032359435.1 Enteromius unitaeniatus | reverse complement strand
TTTTCGATTAGACTGTCTTAGTGTAATAGTAGACATATCAAGCTTTCTACAGATATAACTCTCATGTCTCTGTGTGCTTTATTTGCTGAGTTTCAGTTTCATTTTAGTAACTCATTGCTTATTGAAGATCACGCAGACCAACTCGACAGACAGTGCACCCTGTAAGTTTTCTTCATTTTCGAATATATATGTGTATACAAATTAAAGAAGATCCTTCACAGATTCGATTGATGTATTGCTCTTATCTGTACAATCAAAACTCAGTGTATAATTTAAGTTCTTATTGGCGTCATCAGGAGAAGACACCTCAAAACGCATGTATGCATTTGCAGACCCCAGGGGGTTAAGTACATAACTCCACATGTGTTCATTCATAGTTTTGATGCCTTCATTGAGAATCTACCAATGTAAACGGCCATGAAAATAAAGAAAACACATTGAATGAGAAGGTGTGTCCAAACTTTTGGCCTGTACTGTATATATACTGTGGTGGGAAGAGATCAGCGTCGCCGTGGAAACTAATGATTCATACCTGGAGTGGATCATCCCAGGCCAATCGGTCATGGCCGGAGGAGTATAAAAGATGGACCCAAACACCACTAAGATGAGCAACGACTCCAATGCAGATGTGCTTGTACTTACCCGCTCTCTCTACTTACCCTTTTCAGAGTCGCCCAGCCCGGGTTCGCACCTACTTGCACCGGAGCACCGATCACCAACACTACAGAGGAATAGAGGAGAAGAAAAGGGAGTAGGACAGAGAGCACTGCACCATTCACAGACTTTTTACATTTCTGACCACCTTTAACTTGTCAATAAATCCACCCTCTGGGGTTTGTTCTTCACTGCACTCTCTTGTCTTTTCATGCTCTCTAGCACCAGTGGTGACAATACATATAATCCAATGTTAATTAAATAAAAGGCCACTTAAGGGCACTTAGAAACAGTTTGAGTTTTAAAATACAATTTACAAATATTTATATAGATTTTAAATAATTGTTTTAATAAACTTATATCATGCTTTAAAGAAGTACACTTATTTAATGTGTTGACTAACATGCTAAACCACACATGAAGTAATCAGTGTATTTAAAATACACAAAATAGCAACCTCATTACAAATGTGTAGTTACACATATAAACATATTTCAAATGTTTGTTTGAACATTTCTGACATATTTGAACAGAAATGACATTTATGTATTTTTTAGTTTAGCATAGATGCTTGTCAGTACATTTAGCAGTAACTTTATGTGGGTAAAAACCTGCATTTTCTTTTGAAACCAATTAAGCGTCCCCAGACAATTTCAGTTTTCACTTAAGAATATAACCATTTTATTTCTGTAGTAAGTCACCTTTTTAAAAGTATGCTGAAGTGTACTTTTTTTAATAAGAGTGCACGAAAAAGAATAAGAGAAAACAATGCAAAAAAGAAATGATGGGCTTCAGCCTGGATTTTCCACAGCGATTATGTAGACAGGAAGTGAGAAACGATCTTTGGGATTTGAATCATTCCCCTGTGTCGGTGCAGGATCACTCATCTGCCTGGGCGCCGTTCTGATACCAGATGCTGTAGTATAGTTGCTGGCTGAAGGCCCACTGTAGGGGGGACACGGCTTGGCAGCAGGGATATTTGTATCCCTTCAGCCCTGACACACCTCATACGCAGCTCATACGTCACACGCTAATCAGGAACTGCTGTGCAATTATGCAATATGTAAAATTAAGTGTGTGTGTAAGGCAGCATATATGGGGAGGGGTGTGTTTAGGTACCATTATCGCTCAGGGTGGATGCAGCGCAGATGCAGTGAGTTTTTATCAGAACCAGATGACCTAATAAGTGCGAAGTAGGTTTTTCAGTATACAACACCAGCACTCATCTCTGTATTGACGACGGTGTTGACTCGGCTTAAAGATGCAAAGGGAGGCTGCAGTGGTTTATAATGTAGGTGGGTTGCGGAGTTCATTGGAATACAATCGTAAGCACCTAAACCACCAAGGACTATGATTTAAGGAAATAAAATTTGCATACTGTGCAAAACCTCAAACCAGGAAGTGACTTCTGACACAAATCTGGACTGCAGAATGTGCATGATAGATGTTAAAAGCCATGCATTTTTTTGCACTACAAAATGCTTTTGGAAAAACAACAAAACATTAAAAAGCAACATTAAACAGTTGAAAAAGCAATCCAGTGGTTGAGAATTTTTGATAATAATAACAATAATGGTTATAATTATATTAATAATTATTGTTTTTTTTACAATAATAATAATACTTATGCTAAGCATTAGCTGCCCTATAAATACTGTGAATTTTGTTAAGACCGATGCCAAGTCTTGATTGCCATCAGTGTCGTTTCTGAGCATTATTCATTATATATTGTATTCGTTACATATTATACCTGTCTGCCTATGTTTTCGATTGCCTGTTTGACCCTGAGTATTATTAGAAGCTGCAAATGGATCCAAAGTCTTCTGGTGAATCATTACAGTAATAATTATTTTTTATATTAAATCAAATAGTATTTAATACAATACTTACAATACTGTAAAAAAAAAAGGGAAAGTAATTAAAGTTGAGAAGCTGATATCTTTTTTATTGACTTGAATTTTGAGTTGAGAGTATTTTTAGGTGTGAAATGGAAAAATAAAATGGAAAACTATTTCTGTAACAACTCTGTAAAACTGCAGTCCATTACTTTTTAAAAAAACTATCCAAAATCAATATATATATATATATATATATATATATATATATATATATATTAAACCACCATATTTCTTTATTTTTTATTTAGTAATTCAAGCATGGTACAAGTATGGCGTCATTATGTCCATTCTGTAAACATAAAAAAGTTGTCCCGGCTAGGCAATCTCATGTGAGGATCCTGCAGGTGGCACATTATTTGATTATAGCCTATTCTTACAGCAGCTGGAATTATTATTAAATGTCAAAAATAATTTTGATGGCAGATTGTAATTCAGAAAGGGTTGTGAATGTAAATGTGAATGAAATGAAATTATATTCAAGTATTAAATGTGCTTCTGATTACAGATTAAACAAGATTTGTATTTTAAAGACAACCAGTTCGAAAAATAATTACTTTTTGGGTTAAAATTATTTCTTAATATAAAGAATATGTTTGAATGATGAGACAATTAGAGATTAGACTGTACATAAACTAAAATCTACACACTAACGCACACTATACTCATAGTCATGCAATGCTGATGATGTTGTTAACAATAATTTCAGAATAATATATAACAATAATAATAGTAATTTGCAGGGTTTGATGTAATATGAACTAATTGATCATTAGATTAAATCACTATTGGTACCGCAATGTATTGTAATGATTTTTTCTCAGTTAATCAGAACAAAACGTGGCAGACTTGTTACTTGTTCAGATGACAATATACGATGAAAATGTCTAATTCAGGTCAAATATTCCAAGACGTAGACTAGAATATATATGGCGACAAAGAGGCAAAACATACTGCAACTTTAATTATAGAGATTAAAAACGCATTCATTAAAATATTAAAAGCCATGAACCAAACCAACCAGCTATGAAATAAGTCACAACATTACAAATGTTTCATATGAAGGAAAAATGTATTTGAAAATCAAAAAGACAAACTCCCAACCTCTATACTTAACGACTTTAACTGCATTCTCATCAAGCACTGCAGATAACAAATGAAATGACAATTTGCTTAATCTTGATTTAAAGATGTCAAATGTAAGTATGAGAGCTTGTTGGAAATGTTGAGATGGAATTATGGGTGTAAACTGTGACATGAAATATTGCCAAACTGCATGTTGAATGTTTACTTAATAATAATATTATATTTGCTTAATCCCTTAGAGAGTTTGTGTAGATTTTCAATGTGGAATAATACATATTTTTAAAAAATGGCATTGTGTCTACTCAATTTTTTTTTGGAAGAATATATTGAGGGCCCCCCCCGACACTCAACATTTGACCATTTGTATTTGATTAGTGGAGATTTTATGGGTATTATGGGAATTCTGCTGATAAACAAAATGAGTCTACTAAAAAAATAAAAAAATAAATCAAAATAAATCAATTTCTCCAAGTTTTTCCATGGAGAAAATAAATGGTATTTTTATTTCTGAAACCTGATTGTTCTTAGTAAAATATGACTCTTTGAGAAAACAACCCTAGATTTTCAGTGTAATTTTTAATATTTAAGCAACATGCAGTAATATACATATTTTAGGGTCAAAATACAGTTGTGAGATGATTTTTTTTGGCCAAATTGTGCCGCCCCACACAGGATATTGTGCAACTGCAGAGGCACAGAAATGTGCTTGGTGACACTGATTTGACTGATCCATCCAATAATCTAATAAACCATGATCCCAGTGACATTCCCAGAGGAGTGCTGTGTAAAGACGACAAGCTCAACATCCAGACCCACCCAGATCCTCACGAGCCAGCACAACTCAGTCAAACCAAACTACAGCTATTTCACTCATTATACGCCTACTGGCATCACTGTACCATGGCAGCCATTACCTAATTTATTGTCCTTTTTCTAGTTTCCAGGGGATAAATTCAGTGGAAAAAGCTTTGTATACAGCATGATTGTTAGTACATGCTGTCACTGGATTTCAGTGAATCACACAATCACTTAAATGAGCAACGTTTGCTCTGGTAATCTGAACTTGTGTTTAAAGGGGCTTGACTCACTTAACCGATATTTATGGTTTGCACAAAAAATGTAAATATAGTCAAATTCAAAGCTTTATTGTAAAGTGTAAAGTGTACCAAAGGGTTCTAGCTTGAACAAACATTTGTAGAGATGTTCAAGATCTTTTTTCTCTTTTTTTATGTTAACCAAGACATTATTATATTATACATTTATTTGAATAAAATGTTATTGATTGCTGTGAATATGCTGATTTGCTCAAGAAATAATTCTGATTGTTTTCAGTGTTGAGATGTTTTGCTTTGTAATCTTTGTGGAAACTGTGATACATTTAATGAATAATGAATAGAAATAGAATAGAAAACAATCAAAATCCAAATAAACAGACCAAAGGAGAAAACAGGAAAAGCAAACATGAGAATGAATGCTCGTAATTGATAGCAAGGGCAAATCAAGACGGTGAGTGGGTGTTTGGTCATGGCTTTTACATGCGTGTGTTATCAGTATGTGGGTGTTGTGATGAGGTGCAGGTGTGTGTGTGAATGAGGTGCAGGTGTGGGTATGATCAGTCCCAGGGATGCAGCATGATGGGATATGCAGGAGGAGGTAATCTGGCTGGAGTGCCCACAGGTGGAAACAATGATCCGGGATACGGTGACAGTAGCCATATGAGCAGTAAATGCCCAACATAAAAGATTTTAAAGATTTTTCAAATATGGTTTCTTCACAAAAAGCGTAACAGAAGAAAGTTTTTGTTATCTTTTCCCATACAAATGAAAATTGACCAGAGACTGTTCTGGTGTGTTCTGAACAGTAGAGTTGTTTGGTCAATTGTTTCATTAAAGGTGTTTTAAACCGTTGAGACAAACTCATTGTTAGAAAGAAAAGAAGGAATTTTGTAAATTTTTACCCTTAGACTCAAAATATATTCTCAAGCCAGAGCTCAAGCAGATTGCTGTTAAATGTAGACTTTCTAAATCCAGTCAATCTAAATCTAAATCCAGATTCATTATTTGTAAACACGCATTCTTTAGCACAGCTTTCTTCTTTTCAGGGAAATGCCAGTGCGGCTGCCCTCATTGTTCATGAATGGACAGTTGTGCTGGTTTTGAGTTAGACCAGGCCTTGTCCACACACACAGCATGTTCTGGTCTTGTTAGCTCAGCTGAGCTAAAACACTGAACACATGTTACGATTCAGACTGTTAGTTTGTCTGAGGGTGATTGATACGGCTGGGATGGCCCACCCCAAACATCACTGGGATTAGCCTCAGAAACAAGCCAAGACACACAGAACCGTAACACTGTCACACACACACATACAGATATGGCAAAGGGCAGCAGGCAGTTTTCACTGACATAAACCACATCCTCCTCACACCAAATATATGCACTTACACACCACAGGAGCAGGTCCTGATAAAGGCCTGGCCGGTACGACGGTTGAAATGTGTGCTCGCTTAAGATTTTGCTGTATCGATTGCATGTAAGAGTGACAGAAATTCACAGTGAGCTGAAAATATAGAGTGGGACATGTTCCAAATAAACCAACACGAGTAACATGCTTTAAGGATGTAAAGAGAATTGTTTTGTCAAGAAGTGTCATAACATGGCACATTAATACCATGTGGTTTCAGCCGCAAGTATATTGATTTACTATAGCTTTGGCAGTGTTCATCCAATCAGAATTAAGTTTTAAGCTTTAAGGCCCAGTTTCACAAGCCTAGTTTCCATCCAGTTTGTATGCTGTTTGGATATCGACAAAGAGAATTTGTGTTAAAAAACATTTGCAAAATTTGCTGTCTCCAGCCTGTTTCCATCCAACTGGTATTTTACCGATAAAATGGTGTGCGTGATGACGTCATCCTTAAAAAGAAATATTGTTGCATAAGTTTTGGTGTATCGCAAAAAAAATGGCCATTAAGCTGTTTATGCAAATAGCAAATAGTCTGTTCTTAATCCATTAAAAATTAAATAAAATAACATAAAAAATGACAAGTTTAATAAGTTTATGTTTTTGTTCTTTGTTATAGACTATTTAGATACTATTTAGATACTCCAGCATCAAGCAATAGGCTATTCATTAGCAGGTGTATTTTTTATTATTATACATCTTTTGTGCAATTTACATCACATCCTGCACAGAGCTTGTGCGAACAGAGAAAAACATAGGCTATAAAAGAAAAAAGGGCTCATATTCCAAATATATATATTTTTTGTCAAAAAATGATAAATTATCAAAATTAAAGAAAAAAGTAGCAACAAGTAGCAGCCTATATGCAGAATTTCAGTTAATTTTTGTGATGCACTTTTGAAAGCAGCATCCAATTATTTACAGAAGCACAACTGTTTTTATTTTGAATGTACACAAATAAAATAAATATTTAAAATAGTTTTTGAATAATGTCTTATTTTTGAACGAGTATAGAAAGCTGTTTCTTTATAAAGGGAAAAAATCAAGTGATCCTGTCGGCGCCGTGCGCAGTAACGCATTAAACTACTAACTTTACACCTATAATATCCTGAACAAAATTAAGCCTAATAAATGTAACTTTCAAAGTATTAAAAAGAAACATCAAAATTAAGAAATTTATGTTTGAGACATAACTCTTTTTACCATATTTAAAATTTTAGATGCAATAATATTATGATTTAATTCGCTTTTGAAAGGCTTAGGTGGTTTGACACGAGCAACACCATGAACATGGACGCCATAGGCTAATTCTGTCATGTGACGCTGCATTTATTTGCGTTAAAGCCCATTTATTTGACAAAAGGTGTTTCCAAAATTTTTTTGCGACATTAGAAGTATTAATATAGAATGTATGCGCTAAAGTTAAACAGAAAAATACTGTATCAACATTTATAAAATTTTATATGATGATTGGTCAATGATTGGTTATTTTTTACACAAACCGCTTGTCATGACTTTAGGAATAGTGTGTGTGGGTGTTTTTTATATGAATATTTAATCATGCAACACCACTACATATTTGCAGTAAAAGATAAAAATCAGGTATAAAACATGAAACTTAATGAATAGTCTAGTAATTTCAATAATTGAGAATCAATTTAGAATACTATAATCCGTTTTTATCACATATCACACATTTAAGGCGATCTTTAAAAAAACATAACGGCATACACTATCCGCCTTCACAGCGACAAAAATCAATGACTTATTTCTACATAATTTTCATATCTAACAATTTCATTGAGTGTAAATTGAGTCTAACCAACATTTTGTGTTTAACTTTTTGATTAGTTCTTTTATTTTTATTGAAAATAAATGTTTTTCTGGTGTTATTTGAAAAATGGGACGCTGAGAGCGGGTCTTGCCCAGGGAGTAATTCAATGTAGAACCACCACTGAACCTACGCATTCTTTCAGTACTCTTCTTGTATTTTGCCTGTCCTATTCCTGTTCGCCACTGTTGACCCAGCCTGTATGACTATGTCTGTTAATAAAAGCCTGCATATGGATCTGCACGACTTAGTCCCCTTCATTACAGAATACTCTGCCAAAGAATGATCCAGCGGCTTTTCACATGGTCATTGCCAAGCTATTATTAGCCCTAGAGCAGGGTGGGCGATCTTTCGAGGACCATGTGCATGAGTATTTGGACCTCGCAAATCTTTCTAACCTGCCAGATTTTTGACTTATAGACTTATTTTGCGAGGGTGTTGATTGGCTGCTTAGATTGTTAGATTGTTACTCCCTTGCAGATTTATTGACTTTGCTCTTTTGTGTGCTGGCTCTGCATTCACTGTGGAAGTCGCGGAGGAATGCAACTGTAGCGACGTGTCTGTGGCAGAAATGGCGGATGCACCGGAGCATGGTCAAGTAGTGGCAGACATCATGGCGGCCTGTCATGTCACAGCTGCCTTGGATGAGCCAAGTCAAGTCACAGCCGACACTCAAGTGCTGGTGGCTACACTAACCCCAGAGATTGCTGTTGTCATAGAGTCCCCAGAGGTTCTGCCGGTGGCTGCATAACCCCCAGAGATGTCGGTTTTGACCGTAGACTCTCTGGAGGTTCTGGTGGTGGCTGCACAACCTCCAGGACTGTCCATTTGCACCATGAAACCCTCACCTTGCTCTGTTATGGCTATGGTAGCCCTGGACCTCCTGTCTGGCCCGGCTCCAGCCTTGAGGACCGCTCATGAACTCTTGCCTGACTCTAACACGGCCACAAGGGCCCCCTCTGAACTCTCTTCATGCCTATTCCCAGCCATTGGAGGCCAATGAACTCTCGTCTTACCCTGCCACAGCCATAAGAGCCACCATGGAACTCTCGTCCTGCCCAGTCACGGCTATGAAAGCCATCTTTGAGCCCTTGTCATGCCTAGTCATGGCTACGAAGGCAGTTGAAAAATCCCTTTTGTGGGCTGGAATCTTAGTCCAGCCCAGTCATGGCCATGGAGGCCGCCATTAACCTCTCTGTCTTCTCTGTTTCACTCATGCCTTTTCTGCCCTGGTGCCCTGTGTCTCAGCCCTGGCCTTCTGCTCCACTCTGGAGGGCTGCTGTCCTGCCAGCGCTGTCTGCTCCACCCTGAAGGGTTTCTGTCCCGCCTACTCCACCCTGGAGGATGTTTCTGCCATCTACGCCGCTCTGGAGGGTATCTGTGCCACCCTGGAGGGCGTCTGTGCCATCTGCTCTGCTGTGGTTCTTGGTTCTGCCTGCCCCACCATGGCCCCTTGAACTGGCTTTACCATGGCTCCCTGGTCTGCCTGCACCACCATGGCTCTCTGTTCTGCCTGCACTGCTGTGGTCCCGTGTGCCACTATCTCTGTTCCAGGGTCCATGTCCTATAGTTTAGAATATTACTGTTTTTACTGTTTCATCAAATAATTGTAGCCTTTGGGAGCAAAAGAAACTTTTTTTTGCTTAGAACACTGAAAAAGACCTTACAGCTAGTTCATATAAGACATTTGTTGTTGAATTCCCAGTAAGGAACATTATATTGCGATATACACCTTGCATTGACTTTTATTATTGTTTTAAAAATAAGAATTGCATACGATAAGATGTGTTTCTACAGCACGGAAAAAGTTGGCTAGTGGCCCCAGAAAAATAAACAGTTCAAGATGCATTCTTTGAAAGTCTTGTGCAATTTTGTTTTTGGCGTAAATGAAACTTGTTTTAAGGATGGTTCCCTATTTTACCTTTATCAAAAATATTTATTTTGCTGTGTGAAAACCACCTACAGTGAAATAAAGATTTACCCCTAACCAGATTGTTTTCATTATGACCTCAACATTTATTGCTTATGTTTCAAAAGATCTGTTGAACTCTGGGAGTTTTTCCTCAGCATGGACTCCAATAACAAACTAATTTTCCTTATTCATTTCCGACATGGTGAATTTCTCTATAGGGCGTTCTCATAACTTCCCGGGATATTTTCCATAATCCCCTTTCCCCTGTCTGTGTTCAGAGGGAGGATATAGGCTGTCGTATAATTAGCTGTAGCAGGCATGACCTCTCCTGACCCCTGCCCTGTTGACCCTGTCAGTGGCGGGTGGCCTGGTGAAAACACACACACACACACACTGGTTTGATTCTGTGACTGACCTGAAAACCCACCGAGCTGCTAATCACAACCTCAAGAGCACCCCTTCATCTTTACAAAGCCTCGCATTCTCTATTTACTTTCTTTCACACCTCATAGACGTCTTAAGTCTTCATGTGCTCGCCTCTTTGTCTTGCATGCATTCACAGATGCACAAAGGCCCACATTAAATTGATTTACCTCATTAGACAACATAAATCCAGCCTCACGGTCCATTTCTTACCATTGACCAAACTACCACAAATACTGCATCATAAACACATCAGCTGCATAAATTAGTCTGAACTAACAGCTAGTGATCAGCACTGGCTATTTGCAGTGTGCTAACCCTTCTCAAATACATCTTTACTGTTATTTTGGTGAGGTTGTGTGAAGATTTAACATATCTTTTGAGTAAAAACACATCTACAAAATTTCATGAACTATAATAGCTTACATCTTCAAAAAGTGATGCTGTCAAGGGATTTAGAAGATGAGGTTCTTGTATAGCCAATTATAATCACTCATTGTTAGTTAATGACTTTCCAGAGGCTTCAGGGTGAACTTCACTGACATCACTCTAAACACAGACTCCCACTTCTCTTAATAAGGCCTGAGATGAGCACTGACAGCTTCTCAAACCTCAGTCTGGCAAGATCAGCATGTCTAAACAACATTTAATAAAAGCAGAATTAACTTTTACAAAATAGAATATAAAGAGAGAAAAAATTCACTATAATGGTCATGTTTTTAATTGATGTCATGGCTGACTCCAGCAGTGACATTGATTTTTAAAACTATTTGAATTTGACAATATTGTTTTCAGAATTTGTGACAGCCAACCAGCATAACATGTTGGACCAATATTACAAAGTCCCATCTCTACCCTGCTTATATATAAGCATATATATGCTGTAACTAATCACTTTTTATTTAATCAGTTTTGTTCAGTCTGTTTTTAAAACAGTCCATTTTAATACACTGCTCAAAAAAATAAAGGGAACACTAAAAAAACACTTCCTAGATCTGAATTAATGAAATATTCTTATTAAATACTTTGTTCTTTACATAGTTGAATGTGGTGACAACAAAAATCACACAACAATTATCAATGGAAATCAAATTTATTAATACATGGAGGTCTGGATTTGGAGTCACACTCAAAATTGAAATGGAAAAACACACTACAGGCTGATCCAACTTTGATGTAATGTTCTTAAATCAAGTCAAAATGAGGCTCAGTAGTGTGTGTGGCCTCCATGTGCCTGTATGACCTCCCTACAATGCCTGGGCATGCTCCTGATGAGGTGATGGGTGTTCTCCTGAGGGATCTCCTCCCAGACCTGGACTAAAGAATGAGGTCTAGCATCGTCTTGCAATAGGAGGAACCCAAGGCCAACCGCACCAGCATATGGTTTCACAAGGGGTCTGAGGATCTCATCTAGGTACCTAATGGCAGTCAGGCTATCTCTGGCGAGCACATGGAGGGCTTTGTGGCCCTCCAAAGAAATGCCACTCTGCACCATTACTGACCCCCTGCCAAACTGGTCATGCTGGAGGATGTTGCAGGCAGCAGAACATTATCCATGACATCTCCAGACTCTATCAAAGGCAGAGGTAGTGGCACTGCTGCTAGGTTGTTGCCCTCCTATGGCCACCTCCGCGACTCCTGATGTACCAGCCTGTCTCCTGGTAGCGCCTCCATGCTCTGGACACTACGCTGACAGACACAGCAAAGCTTCTTGCCACAGCTTGCATTGATGTGCCATCCTGGATGAGCTGCACCACCTAAACCACTTGTGTGGGTTGTAGATTTCATCTCATGCATTCACCACTAAAGTGAAAGCACCGCCAGCATTCAGAAGTGAACAAAACATCAGGCAGAAAGCATAGGAACTGAGATGTGGTCTGTGGTCACCACCTGCAGAACGTCTCGGTTACGTATTGTAACCCTCGTTCCCGGAAGAAGGAAACGGAGACGTCACGTCGGTGACCGACGAATAGGAATCTCGCTTCGCGATGGCAAATCTACTCTGCGTGTATATAAACATGCCAATGAAATTGGCATATGCTGATTAATATCCAGCTGCACCTAATCGCAGCGCGAGTATAAGTAGGTCAGCGGATTAAGCATTCATTCGTTTTTCGTTAAGGAGCCAAGCTGGTGTACACGGCCCCCACGGTTCCCTTCTTCAGGGAACGAGGGTTACAATACATAACCCAGACGTTCCCTTTCAGACGGTCACTCCGAGTCACATCGGTGACTGACGAATAGGGATCCCTATGGAAAACGCCATGAAAGCTGTCCCTTCCAGTGTTGTGTGGGAGTCTCCCAAACCCCCAGTGTTTGGTCTCTAGGCTGGGACTCGAACCACAGGATACCAGAACTTGCACTACCTAAGTACCTGGACCACTGGGACGTCTGAAAGATGTGCGGAGTCTGCCCATTGGAGGTCCTAAGAAATGTCATGAGATTTCAATGCCTGTGGAATATTGGAGGTGATTGAACCCTCACGGAGCAATATCGCTTTTTGTTTAACCATGAATACACATGAGTAATTATTTAAGGTATACTCATGGATCCCAGCCCTCTAGCCGTTCTCAAGGATTCATCGCATCAAGGGCCTGGTGCCAGATGCTCCGCAACATCCTGCTGCTGAGGGGAACGGAGGAACTCAACAGGGTCTACTGATCAGGACATATCGTATATATATCGTAGCCAATCGTAGCCAAGCTGACTGAACAGGTCCTACTCCGGCTCTTCAGCTCTGTTTGAGGGGAGAACTCTGGAGGATACCGGTTCAACATGAAGCCTATAAAACCTAGCGAACGTGTTAGAGGTCACCCAACCCGCAGCTCTGCAGATGTCTGCCAGTGAGGCGCCAGGACGAAGCTACACTTCTTGTTGAGTGAGCCCGTACACTGAGGGGACAGGGCACACCCTGTGCCTGATAAGCCAGTGGGCCATGCTCTGCTTGGAGATGGCATTCCCCTTCTGCCGTCCACCAAAACAGACAAAGAGCTGGTCTGAGGTCCTGAAACTCTGTGTCCGGTCCACGTAGCATCTGAGTGCTCAGACGGGACACAGAGTCAGCAGGGTTGGGTCTGCCTCCACCAGGGGCAGCGCTTAGAGGCTCACCACCTGATCTCTGAAGGGAGTGGTAGGAACCTAGCCGGGCCGTGGCCTCAGTGTTACCTGGGAATCCTCAGGCCCGAACTCTAGGCACGGATTGTCAACCAAAAACGCCTGCAGGTCCTCTACCCTCTTGATGGAGGACAATGCCAGCAGGAGAAGAGTTTTCATTGAGAGAAACTTTAACTCAACTGCTGGAAAAGGCTCAAAGAGACCCTCCCTCAGTGCTCTCAGCACAAGGGAGAGGTCCCAAGAGGGTACAGTAGGGGACCGGGGAAAATCTAACCGATTAAAATCGTGCTTACCCATAGAACTGCCCTCGACAAGGTCGTGGTTTGCAGCGATAGCAGCCACATAGACTTTAAGGGTGGAGGGAGACAGCCTTTGATCCAACCCTTGCTGCAAGAAGAGCACAACTCTGATCGGGCGTCTCCGGGGTCCTCTCGTTGAGAGGAACACCACTCGACGAACAGGTTCCATTTCAACGTGTAGGAAGCTCTTGTAGAAGGCGCGCTTGCAGAAGAAATCGTGTCAACTATCCCTTGAGGAAGGTCACTTAGAACCACTAGCTTCCATAGCTCTCTGTGCAGGTGCCACAGGGTGCCCCGTCTCTGAGTCAGTAGATCCTTCCTCAGAGGAATCAGCCAAGGAGGGGCTGTCACGAGGAGGATGAGTTCGGGGAACCAGGTCCTGGTGGGCCAATAAGGGGCTACCCGAGGGACCTGCTCCTCGTCCTGGCTGACCTTGCACAGGAACTGTGTTAGAAGGCTCACTGGGGGGAACGCATACTTGCATAGGCCCTGAGGCCAGCTGTGAGCCAGGGCGTCTCTGCCTAAGGTTCCCTTGGTCAGAGCGTAAAACAACTGTCAATGAGAGGTTTCTGGGGAGGCGAACAGGTCTACCTCTCTCCTGCCCGTAGAAAAGTCAGGTCTGACCACGGGGAAAAAGCTACACAGCAGGCCGGTGTTATCTGAACCTGGAACGTGCTGTGTTTCCATGCCCACCTCGGGACTTGATCGTGAAGCCAGTGCTGAAGCGGTCTTATATGGAGCAGTCCCAGTGGGATGACCGTTGTGGCTGCAGCCATATGCCCCAGGAGCCTCTGAATTTGTTTCAGTGGAACCACCGTCCTGCGTTTAAATGAATTCAAGCAGTCCAGCACCGACTGAGTGCATTCCTCTGTGAGGCGCGCTGTCTGTGAGACCGAGTCGAACTCCATACCGAGAAAAGAGATCCTCTGCACCGGACAGAGTTTCCTGTTCTCCCAGTTGACCCAAAGTTGACACAAGGTCAATTCAATTGTGATACAAAGATTCAATACAAATTTATTTGTATAGCGCTTTTTTATGATACATATCATTGCAAAGCAGCTTTACACCAAAGTAATGTTTTACAGTATATGAAGTAGTAGTAGTTTGTACATGTAGATATGGCATAGATGTGAGATAAAGATCAATTAATAACGTAATCGATCAGACAAGGAACATTATAAATTAGTAGCAGAGTTCGGTAGTGCTGTGTGTTGTCCTCATTGAAATTGGCTTCATCTGAAGTCCTCTGTGGGGTTGGCATCATCTTTCCTTAAGTGTTCTGGATCCAGGCTGAAACTTGTGAAATCCTAGTTACAACGGGATGAAAATCCCTTGGCAGAAACAGAACAAATAGGAACAAAATTAGCGTAGCTGCTGTTCAAACGAAGAAAATTAGGATTTGTTAAACCAGAGCTAGAAGATAAATAATGACATCTGATCAGATATAACTGCAGGAAAAGTTGAGATGGATTATTCGAATGCTTGGCTAAGAAGATGCGTCTTTAATCTAGATTTAAACACAGAGAATGTGTCTGAACCCCGAACATTCATGTGGTTATGTGTGCAAGACCAGATTTCTTACTTGAGACTGGGATTATTATTAAAAATGATAGCAAGCAAAAGAAGCTCGCCATACAAATTGCATGTGCGCTCATTTGCAACGAAAAGATGATTATAGAGGAGGATATTTACCTTCTATATTTTCGTAACTCCTCCCCCAAAATCCCGCTGCCCTAGATGTTGCTCTCTCATTGGCTGTAGGTAATCGCTGATTTGATTCAGTCAGAACATGTTTCACAAGGCATGATTTTGGATCACCGACAGGTCCAGATTTGGCATGCCAAATATCTCATGGGTGTCAGCAACACGTTGGCATCTTTGATATTTCACACTGTGTGATTGTCATTGCGTGAATGAGCACCGATTTGCCTGTTATTTCAGCCATTTGCCAGCGATTTCTATAAACTTGACGCGTGTCAAAATCGGGGCTAAAATTGTGCAGTCTGAACTCTGCATTAATCAGTTCATATGAGACCATGAACTGCATGGTAATGTTATTAGTTTAAGGTTATTTTAGGTTAATTTTAGCACGTCATACCACTGGACATTTCTACATTAATGTATAAAGCTTTCACTTCCTTTTATATTTATTGTTTATTGTTTATGAAAATCTTCCCATCATAAAATGGCACGTTATTTGGAAGCAAATCCACATAAAGGCTATGTTTAATTTTTAGTAGACATAAACATAATCTTTTTAAATTTACAAACTTGAAAATATCTTTTTATCCCGATGATAATGTTTTTTCCAAAGACTATTAAACATTTATAAACAGATTTTGACTCACTTGAAGCGGCTTCGTGTTACATGTTTGAGGTCTGACTGCCTAATTTATCTCACTGAACAATACTTGAATAACTCCGCAAGTATCACAAACCACAGACTCTGTTTTACTCATAAATTAAACACTGCCCTTCTTCAAACCTATGCTAAAATTAAGAGAGAACCCATCTCTTCTAGTTTTTAGAACTATACAAACTGAATATTTGTTTTATCCTTTATCAAAAAACAACAGTAGAAATACAAAGATTGTTTGGGTCAACAAAAAAATGACATATTATTTTAAAGGGCCATATGGTTTTCTTTACATTTAAAAATGTATATTTATATGGCCTAATATTTGAACAATAATTTTGGGCCACACTTTATTTTAAGGTTCAGTTCTTTCTATTAACAAACCATTAACTATGACCTTTCCTTTAATAAATTCTTAATTTGGCGCTTATTAATAGTGAGGTAGTTGTAAGTTTAGCTATTGGGTAGGATTAGGGATGCAGCATATGTGGTTTATAAGTACTAATAAACAGACAATACGTAAAAAAATGTGTTAGAAACTCGTTTGTCCCTATACAAAAGCGCTGAATTACCAAATTCATCTCACATTTCACCATATGACAACTAGCCCAAGTTTCCTGGTTATATAGTGTGCCTCTATGTTTTAGGGGATAAATATGTCATAAAGACACTGTGAGCTGTAAAATAATGGGGTTTAGCCTGTAGTAAAACACTGATTTGCAGGGAAAAGGACATTTATAGGACAGCAGCTCCCGAGAGCAGCATCAGTCTCCTGTGTCTGTATCTTTACGGGACTAGAGAGATTCATTCAGCCCAGCTAAAATGAAATCCTCACACATTACACTTAAACCGCACTCCACCACGTGTTTGTGTGGAGGAACTGGGGTATGCCATCATAAGTTATGGGTATACCTTTCATAAGTTTTCCAGAGAAGTCATACTGGTGTGGAAATACATGTACTGACTAAATGATGACAAATTTTTTTCCTTTAAGTTTTTTTTTATATGTCAGAGTCTGTATTATTTGCATTAGTCATATTTATTCACAGTCATTAACTGACCAGTTGCAAAATCTCTGAAATTACCCAGACTGCTGACAAATGCAAACTCATGCTTTCCCCTATGAAGCATTAGAACTTTCTCTGTCTCAAAGGGGTCAGATGATGTTGCTAAAAATAACATTTTGTGTATTTAGTGTAATGCATTGTGTTTATGTGGTCAAGAATGCAAAAAAAAAAAAAAAAAAAAAAAAAAACATGGACAATATTATTTTCCACATACTGTACATTATTGTTTTTTCCTCTAAGCCCCGCCTCCTGACACGGATTGATTTTACAAAGTTTATCATTTTAAAACAGCGAGTTGTGCTTTGATTGGCCAGGTAACCAGTAACCAGGTAACCAGTACAGTGTGATTGGCCGAATACCAGAAGAACGTGGCGTAGGGGTGTACGATTCATGGTCATTTTCCAAATCATCAAAGGGATATTACTTATCCCCTTATTAGTGGACACTTGAGTGAGCAGAGCATGTGCGTGTCGTTTGAAATGCACTTGTCAAAGTGAGCGATGTCATTTCCACTATGGAACAGACGTGTATTGGCAAAGCACGGAGAAAGAGTCGCTGGAGCAAGTTAACACTATTTTTAACATTGACAAAAGTAGACACTGGTTTGCACACACTTGACATCAACAATGACGGATGACGACTGAATCACAGAGGGCAACTTAAGAAGGGAAGACAATCACAGAAAACGAGGTACACACACCTGAACGGAATACATAATTAACTGAAACTAGGTCACAGAAAGCACATGGGGAAAAACAGGCAACAAAGAACATAAACAAACATGGGGATATTACAGTTCGCCCCCTCCCGAGTAGGCGTGTCCCACGCCGTAAAAAACAGAGGAGGGAGGGCGGGGGCTCTGAAGGAGGGCGTGGAGCAAGGGAGAGAGAACAAAAAACAAAAAGGAGTTCCATAGTCCCACAGAAGGTGGGAGGAGCCATGGAGGAGGAGCGGCTGACGGATCCATGGCGCAGACCGACGGAGAGGACCCCACTGGGAAGAGAGCCCAAGAAGAAGCTGAGCAGACAAAGAGCCAGGGTGACATCGAGGATCCGGAGGGCCACAGCGGAACTGCAGGCTCAGGTGACCGAGGCATACGCGGGGATTCGGAGGACCGAGGACAATGGTGGAGCCGGAAGGAAGGAGGAGCCTGACAGAGCCGGCAGGATGGCGGGGTCCAGAGGCGAAGGATGGTCGACTCCTGACCATGGCGAAGCCGGAGGAACGAGGGAGCCCGGTGGAGCTGGTGGGACGACGGGCCACGGTGGAGACGAGGGAGCTTTGAGGCGAGGTGGAGCTGATGGGTCGGAGGACCGAGATGGAGTCCAGGACTCTACGGCTGGAGGCGGAGACAGGGGATCTTTGAGCCAGAGAGGAGCTGGAGACTGGCTGCCTGGAGGCGAATCCGCGCACCCCGAAGGTTCTGACAGCGAGTGAGCAGAGGGGCTGACAGGATTCAGTGACGATGAGGCGACAGAACAGACTGGTATGAGAGGGAGGCTGGGAGGGAACGCAGGAGTATAAACGCTGCACGGAAACAGTGGAGTTTCAAGAGAGCTGGGGACCAGAATCTCTCCAAAGCAGTCTATCAAATCCTCATCGTCAACACTAATAAGTTCCTGATAAAATTGTCCAAAGCATAGATCACGCTCACCCTCCGTGGTGGAAATGCTAGCAGGGCTCTTCTCAAGGTCTTCACAAGAATCCCAAGAATTGTTGATGTCCACACACTTGACATCAACAATGACGCATGGCGACTGAATCACAGAGGGCAACTTAAGAAGGGAAGACAATCACAGAAAACGAGGTACACACACCTGAACGGAATACA
>JAUMHI010000058.1:3172191-3184377 GCA_032359435.1 Enteromius unitaeniatus | reverse complement strand
GGGAATCAACTAATTAGACAGGAACTACCAAATATGGGCACGGACTGGACCAACAATACACAAGGACAGGGGGGAAACCGGAACATACCAAACACGAACTCGTACACAGACAGACATGGAACATGACAGTAATAGTCATGTACAGGTGGTTTGGTGAGGAAAGTTTTTGTTACAGTTTTATACATAGTTTTATATAGTTTTTATCTATTAGCATATTTTAAAAAACATTTTAAAATCTAAAATGTATGCTTATTTGCAGCAGTTAGGCTAACAACAATAAAAAGACATTAAAAACAGCGACATTTGCTGATGCACATCGTGCTGCATTCGTTATCACAGGAACATCTTAGCTGACGGTAATCAGGAAATGACATCAAGTCAAGTGCTCACTCAAGTCTCCAAATACATAAACATAACACAAAAAAGGTACTTTTAATAAGAAAACGTAAGTTCCTTAAAGACTGTTCTTGCAGAGGTAGAATTGCCTCTCTTTCTAGTCTCTGTGCACAGCCAGCATAGACTGTTCTGTCAGGTTCAGTCCTCCGTAAATGTGCTGAACATATTCCAGTGTTCTGAAACAGTGTTGGAAATGCATCTTAACACTAATTTCTAGCTGTGTCCTCTTTTGGAAGCACAAACAAAGTAGTTTAGTTTCACAACAGCACAACCAGCAGCAACACTACAGCGAGAATAATAGCTCCACCTTCTTTCTTTGTGTAAACATTTGGCTGTTGTTAGAAAGGAAAATTTTACATTGCAACTCACGATTTATAGTCAAACAGAGACTAAGACACTCTCGTGTGTTTTTTTTTTTTGTTTTGTATTTTTTTTGTCACAAGCGCAGGCCACCATCAAAGCAGTGAAATACCTGAGTGTTTTCTTGTTCCAGACAAATGAGCGTAATTCACATATTGTCTCTTGGCATACACAACTTCTTCCCAGTGTTAGCATAACTAAGCACATGCTTGGAAAACGAATGCCCATTATGCACCACAGAACATCCATCCCATTAATCACCCCTAAGATGCATCTCAAGTGTCTCTCTTAATAAAAAAACAATTAAAATGTCTTACAATAATAGGTAACACCTATTCTCAGCAGATTTCAGTGTTTTGAAATAGTAGTGAGTGTGCGGGCCTTGGACCATGACGCATATACTGTGTGATACTCTTGATTCAGTGTTCATCTCTGATGTGGATCAAGCCGGTCCTTAGGTGAACGGATAGAAGTCTGTCTTACGGTAAAACAGCAGGATGACCGATTGACTTAAATGAGCTGTAAAGTACTGGAAATTATTGCTTTTGGAGGGCAACAAGAAAATTGTATTTTATTATTTGTTATAGTTGGCCTCTTTTTTCTCAGAGTAATACTGTATTCTGTAGAGTACATAGAAAGAAAGTAAAAGAAACTTTAACCCAAACTACATTATTATATTGCAATGAGAATAAACATGGTTTGCGTTGACCAATATTTATTTTATGCAGGGAATAACCATCAAAACTCAGATGTTTAGACATGCTTAAGCAAACACTTGAACTATTATTATTGCAAATGCAGTTCATGGTAATAGTATTTATGCCATTTTTGATTACTTTATACATAATTATGTTATGTTGAGTCACCACTGCGCTATTCTATATGATATTTGTCATTTATGTGTGCTGGTTTTACCACTAAAAAAAACACAATTCAATCCGTAACCTGTAAAAATCACTCACACTACACTGTGGCCTATGTTAACTGAATTTTCTTAAGAGTATGTGCTTACGTGTAGTGGACTAAAAATAAGCCTGACAGAAGTGAGTGAATGAGTTCAGGAGTGTTGAAATGAACTGGAACATTTGCAAAGTCATGCTGCATGTCAGGAGCACATGTAATTCACAGCCATGTACATCCTGCCACGAATATATCTCTCCGTTACAGCTCTTCAACAAGATCCTGCAGTTTACTAGAAAGTGCTGGGGAAGGAGAAATTGAGAGCTACTCATGATTTAAAGTAGTTAACCCTTGTGAAAGGTGCACTGGTGTTTGTGTGTGTGTGTGTACTTCTCACAGAAAGGGTGCAGTTAATGTTAAGTTTTGGACAATTTGGGATTAAATTTGCAAACAAATGGAAATTAAATGAAAATGTATTAGAATTAAATATATTTTAAATGCAAATAGTTGAAGTTTAGAGTGTTTTTGACCCACATTCTTTATTTAAGTACCTTATACTGTACATGTAATTTTCAAATTCTTTAGTCTTTGAGATATGGTGAAAGTGCACTGCTGATTGCACTGACTAGCATTTGTTCCAAAGAAAAATACAGTTTTATGTACATTTTATTGAATCTTGTATGTCATGTATTTAAATATTACTCATTTTGTAATTACACATTTGTTTCGATGAAGTTGCAATTCACAGCATCATGTTATGGTAAGGGGCGTAACATTTCCGTTGCATACTTGAGGTATTCGACCAATCACAACTTTGTACAAATCTGCCTGTTTCAGGAGGCGGGGCTTAGATGTAGCATAGTACAGTATGAGGAAAATAATGTGTTTTTTGCACCTAAACCATACTATCTTTCAGTCATTTGTTATTATATTCCAGTATGTAAGAGCAATCCTTTGCTACTTTTAGATGACCATCAATATAAAAAAGATGCATCTGGCTGCACAATCGTTAAGCTACAGCAACATGTAAAGTGGTCAAACCTTCAGACCTTGCTTTAACTATGAAGACCTATGTTTCTGCAGTAATAGTGAGCGACAGATCATTTTTGTGTTTTTATTGTGTTGTCGGAGCAGAAGCAGATGGAGATGAATGGTGTTTACGTGTTGGCTACATCTCCATCTGCAGATAAATCCACAATCAATCAGAGCTGGTGAGTTGCTTCACCAGACCCCTAAACATCACTTTGGGGCCCTGTGGTGGCCTGGGAGGATTCAGGCCCAGCGGAGGTCAGCGGGCAGTGGGAGGGGAGCCGCTGGTCAACTAGAGGGGCTCAGGGGTGGGCCCAGATAATGTGAACGTCCTAATTACTTCAAGAGAAGCACTATTCTTCGGGGACTGCTTACACAACAGAAGGGAGAGTACAACATGGAGAACCTCTTATGTAAGAGAAGTCTTTCCAAAGTAAACATGTTTTTCTGTGCTGACATTTTGACACTTGTGACTTTTATCAGACTTTTATCAGCAGATTTGATTTTTCACACCACAAACAGCTGCTCTGACATGCTGAAAAGTTTCACTGCTGCTGAGTACCATAACAGTTCACTAATAGGGCCCTTTTCACTCGTGTCTTGTTGGCACTGCTGCATGACAACAGGCTGCAAATTTATATGAAATGTTCAAAGCTCTGATGGATTGGTTTAGACAAATCAGGGAAGTGGCTGTGTTCATCCAGTTCCATTTTCCAATCCAGGCTCATTGGGTAAATGTGCCTCTAACTGCATTTTTACAAAACCTTAAAAACATACCTACATAATCGATTTAGAGAAGGATCAAGCTGAAACAAACACAAATGATAGTAAAAAACAACACTAGGTATGTTTACATGCACTAATTTTCAGCAAACCGTCAGTAAGGCATTTTAACAAATACAGTATTTAGTCAATTGTTCGCCCTTCAGCTGACCAGTTTGTAAGATTAAAAAAAAATAAGATGTAAAATGCTTGTACTGTAAATATCCTGTAAGCATCCAGACATGACATGGGTATAAAGCAGCATGATTGAACAATTTATTCAAAATGTTGCTTTGTTTTTTAAACATACCCACATTCAAATGATAATGCATCATTAGCTAGAATAAACAATCTTTGTTTAAAAGCAGAGTTGTTGTGCTTTAAAATATTGCATGTTCAAATATATTTATCAAACAAAATGTTCTGGGGCGTGAAAATGATCAAAAATGCCAGGACTAAAAAAAAGACAGGACTAATAAAGACATTTTTTTTTTTTTAAATGGTTCCTTGCATAATGGCATGATTTGTAAATGAATGCAGTTTATATTAGCACTGCATAGCCAGCTTTATATGTGTGTTTTTTCTGATGCAGTAAATTTGCTCATTAGCGCACCCGGTACAGCACAAGTTGCATCAGAGAGGACACTCAACAGAACAGCTCACACTATATAAGCAAGTACATTTTCTAAAGCGCACACTATTGGTTATGTTTAGGTTATGTACATGATACGTTGGGCAACTTTTTGAGCAATTTTGCTTGGGCATTTTTCCATTGTAAACGGGTAACCTATTTCTATCTGTACATTTTAGGTCGGTCATAAGCTCTGTTTCTCACCTTGTTGCCTGTTGATGGCAACATTGCTCAAAAAGTTGCACATTGTATCATTAGCCAAGAGGTTTGGTAACATTTTAGTTGAAAATTCCACAATTCATGCACAAACAAACATTATGTATTGGCGCCAGACTAGACTAGTTAGCTTTAAGAGTCCAACGAAACATGCAAGATGTAATATACTAGCATTTTGCCAAAACATCCCTACATTCTCATTTCCATGAGATATTCATGGATGGATATTCTCACAATTTTTTGGAAAAAAGGTGCAAGCTGTTTACCCCATGTGCTTTTTAACACATGTTGCACAGTTGCTAAGGGGTTCTAAGATGTTGCTAGGGTGTTCTCAGTGCATTGTAGCACTTTGTTATGCAGTTGCTACTGCAGGATGCTCTTGGTCCCACCACATAAAAATCTCAAATCTGATCACAGGAAGGTACTAACATGCTCTTCTCAACAAACACCATGTCTGTAGCACTAACAATGTGGGATTAGTTAGTGCCTAAGTTCAATACATAATGTTAGGGTTTTGTTAAAATCTCTAAACCTAAGTATAGACAAAGGTAATGATGTTGCTTGCCTTAGTTAACACCGTTAATGAGCAAAGGATATGCTGACCTTTGGAATCCTGACCACACACAGGCACACAAACACAAGTGGTTGTGTGTTTGCCAACTATAGGACTGCTAGAAACCCAATTACTGGTGAAAGCAAGGTAAGAACTGGTCAAAAACGAAACAAAGCACATTGAGAACAGCACCACAACACACACTATTTGTTTACTATCAGTAGGGGGTTATTAATGTTGGTCAGTTCTAGGAGGATCATTTTTAGGAAATTTTGAGCAGATGGCCTAAAATAAAGCCCAAAAAAGTTGTTTTTGTAGTTTAAATTGTTATATAACATAGTATAATTTTAAGCATCAGTTCCTGCCGCAGTAACATGATTGATGGAAGTCCCAGATTATCTAGGATTTGCTTCCATGTGCTCAAGTGAGGCTGTGTCAGCAGCATTGTTTACCAAACCACCATTTACAGACAATTCCTCACTTCAGAGGCATGCTATTTGTGTTTCCAGAACACAAACTATATTGAATTGAATTTAAAGGAGAGAAGCAGTTTGCAGTTTTGGAGCTGTAATTGTGGTTCTTTGAAAGCCACATCGAGTGCATTAGAATCAAATTCTACAGTGGATCCCGAGAGGGCTTGTGAAGGAGCTCTACTGTATCTTCAAGATTTTCGAGATCAACCACCAATCCTCTTCAGACAGATAAAAAAATCTGCCTTTTATGTCACAGAGAAAGAAATAACATCAAATGGGTATATTATTTATATGGGTATAATTTTTTGAGTGAAGCATTCCTTTAAGAGGAAATTACATGTCCTAACCCTTCTAAAAAGCAGTATATCATGACATGAGACTATATGCGTGCGAATAACCACAGAAATGTATTAATAATATTATAATTTTAGTTATTATTTACATACAACTTCATTTCAGAAGGCTGTTTTTTAGACAAACACTCCTGGGAAAGTAAGTGAAAAACAAACAAAGGTAGTTACGTCTGGGAAGTTTACTTAACATTTGTATTATTCTTGTAAAGAGATACAAAGAGCATGCTGGGTATGTTTCAGTGTCTTATGACCCATTTATTTGTCTTCTGTTGACTGTTGTGTGAAAATAGCAAAAAATGATCTCAATCCCAAAGCATTATGTTTTTTTTTGTTTTTTTTTATGAATAGCAGAAACCAGATATAGTGTAAAGGGATCATGGGCTGTTCCAAAACATAGTTAGCATAGATCTGGGGCCTCATTTATTAAGCACGCTTAAATCCATGACACCACTCATATTTACTGCTCTTCTTACTGCTCGCTGCTCAAAATTAAAATGATTGGTGATATTTTATATGTTAATAACATTAATTATGGGTCATTTTAAAGCATAATTAAAGATAATTAGATAGATAGAGATAAAGATAATTATAATTAAAGATCTAAAAGCTGGATTCAGTAAAATGTGCAAGAATGTTATGTTTATTATACATTCAGTGACATTGTACATTCATTTTCTGAATGAAGAGCTAGTAAACTGTTTAAGTTAGGCTCTGTTCTGTCAGTTATTTAAACTTTTTTCATCACGTTCATAACTCGAATAGTTTCCATGGAAAAAAAAAATAAGGAGAGCAGTTCACTTGGGTTGGAAAAAAGCCAGACTTGAATATTCAAATAAACAATAATTCAAATAGTTTAAAATATCTAAAAATAGTTTAAAGTTCAGAGCATTGTGATGCTACTGTATTTACACTCTGCACTGTTCCACATTCACTCTAATGGTGTCATGGTCTGGTGCATCCTCAGAAGACCAGATCTTTCGCTCAAGTCACTCAGGAAGGAAGGGAGGAACAGAGAGAGGGAATAAATGAGACTGATTGTACCCAAATACTTCCTACAAATCATATAAATGATTGTGTTTACAGGATGCATGCATGAACATGGGAAACGTTACATGTTATCTGTGTGTGCTGTGAGCCTTGTTTGTCTCTATAGTTACCCTCATTGGTTTCCTTGGCTACTCATTGACCCCTGCCTTGTTTTCTGCCATAGTTACTCATTGGTCCTTTTATTCTTCCTTGTATAGAACTTTAGTGTCTCACTTATTACTTGTCAGTTGACGCATGTAATGGTGCTGTTCTCCTCATTTTTGTTCCTTGTTCCTCATGTTTGTTCCTTAAGTCTTCTTCTTAAAACCCCTGAATATAGGTCCACGCCTCGACCGGCTTACTTATGCTTCCTGCACGTTACAGGAAACACAGAATTTTCCTGGTGTAAGGTTTAACTGTGTACTTTGTGGTAAAACGTACACTAAAAAAAAGGGTGTAAAAACTTCATTCAGAAATTGCTAGTACATTTCACAGTTAATTTTACAATTCATTAAAAAGTAATATCAAGAATTTTGAAGAGAGAAAGGCTGAACGTTTTTTTTTTTTTTTTGCCAATAATCTTTGTTTTTATTCACACATTTCACAGTTTGCATGAAAAAAAAAGAAAAATCTTCACAGTATTCTGTAATTAATTTTTTTTGTTAAAACCACTGTTCCACTGTAAATCTACTTGAAAAAGACAGAAGAAAAAAATGCCTGTTGAGCACATTACTGTATTTCTACCAAAATCCCTTTAGCGCCTGTCATGTCCCAATAATTCTCAGCATTCCATTACCAGCTTCCCAGAAAGCCTTGAAGGCAGCAAAATTGCCTTTTTAGGTGGGTCACACACTTGTTCGGCTATTTTCTGTGTAGGCAATAGGTCTATAAGCTACAGTCTATTGATCCAATTTCATATTTCAAATGTAAACATTTCGAATGTCAATGGTCCTTCTATCAGCAACAAAACAAACAAACTGGATTTTTTAGACTGGCCCAGCAAATAAAATGACAGCAAATTACAGTCAGTTTCAATGTTTCTTCCATTTTTTTATGAAAAAAAAAACATTTCTACAAGTTTCTGGTAGTTTTTACATCAAACACAGCTTGATGATGTTTCTGGAATTTGCACTGTTGCATTGCTTTTACAGGATTTTTTTTCCAAGAAAATGATGCAAGCACAAACACGTACACATCAAACTAAGACGTCAAGTTTTTATCTTGATATTATGGGAAAGACTAAATGAGGAAGTGGAGATGCAGAAGTGGTCATGTACCACTGAAATGATTTATGCTTACACTGAAAGAAAAAGGAAAATGTTTACTCTAGAATTTTAGAAGAATAATACCTTTCTGTTGAAAATGTCATAGGAAACTTTGGTGTTTCTGGAGAATAGGTGACCAGTATGAACTAGAATTAATACATTTATACAGAATAGTGCATGCTGAGACAAATTTTGATGACAGAAAAAAAATTTAAGTGATTAAAGGAATAATCGCTTTATGAAGAATTGAACTCTTATGATCAAACAACCACATTTTCAGTTTCCTTTCTATTCTTATTTCTCACTTAAATCAGAAGCAAAGAAGTTTCTGCCATAAAAATATGTATGGAGTGGGGAGTGTTGTAAATAATGTTGCATTTAAAAAAAAGAAAAAAAAGAAAAACTTTACACAAGAAGATTGAGAATCATCAGGTCACTGTGCATTCTATATATTTTATCAAGCAGAATGTAATCTGCATGTATGCAAAGTAAAGAAAAAAAGAAAATTAACATCTAATACAACTAATAAGAGAGAGTGCACAAAGACAGGACAAATAATACACAGACAACCACCCAGGAGGCAAATTGGTAAATCTAACTTTACTAGAAGGCAAGGTGTATTTGCACTGTTTAATGCCAAGCTATCGTAAAATATAATTTAGAAATGAAATGGTCTTTAAATGCCTTTCTCCTTATAGCCATTAAGAGGGACATCCCAGTGGATCACAGTGAGGTCATAAACATATTCCAACATATGGCTCACAGAAGAGTTTTGTTGTAATTAGTTTTAAAGATACCTTCTATATGTTATCTGTATATAAGTTATTAATACTAATTAAAAATAATATAAGAATATTATTGTGTGTGTGCGTGTGTGTGTGTGTGTGTTGAAACTTGAGGTTCCTAAGAGCACAGCGGCCTCCATGATCCCTAAATGGAAGACTTTTGGGACTACCAGTACCCTTCCAAGAGCCAAACTGAGCTATCGGAGGAGAAGAGCCTAAAGAAGAACCCAAGAGGTAAAGAAGAACTAAAGATCACTGTGGCTGAGCTCCAGAGACGCAGTCGGGAGATTGGAGAGAAAGCTGTAGAAAGTCAACCATCACTGCAGCCCTCCACCTGTCGTGGTCCGACGGAAGCATCTCCTCAGTGCAAGACACATGAAAGCCTGCATGGAGTTTGCTAAAAAACACTTGAAGGACTCCAAGATGGTGAGAAATAAGATTCTCTGGTCTGATGAGAACTTTTTAGTCTTACTTCTAAGCAGTATGTGTGGAGAAAACCAGGCACTGCTCATCACCTGTCCAATGCAGTCCCAACAGTTTTTTTTTTTGTTTTAATTTTTTTTTTTTTTTTTTTACCTACTAAATTATTGCATGATTACAGTAGTATTATATTAACAGGCAGAAGTGATGCTGTATGTTTAACCATCAGAAATAATGCAGAATCTATAATATCAGATCCTTTGTAATGAGCTTGACTGCGTGACTGAAGGTCTATTAAACTGAAATCTGGAATGTGTCCTTTTCTTTCACTTTGAGTCCCTTTGAAAGGATGAGAGCGGCAGGACGATGGTGACAGGCAGAGGAGAGATGGTTTGAGAGAGGTCAGGGGTGGAGCAATGAACCATGTCACCGTGTGTTAAACAATCGGGAACCTGCTCTTTCTCTCCCTGTTTGTTTGTTGATGCTATCATGGCTTGTCTGTGGAGAAGATTAATATGTGTAAGACTGCGGCACGGAATGGCTGGAATTTCTATCATACAAGCATTCATTATTTTGAGGAGAATCCTCAGTTTGCACAAAGACATGCAGTGGTTTGCTGTTTAAAAATGCTGTTTACTACTTGCTATTTATGTAAAGATCATGTGAAATAGAAGGCAAACATACATTATTATCTTTTATGCAGTCTAGTGTTTGCATTGTAAAATACAAACTACTATACAAACTTTGTTTATTAGAATCAGACTTAGGCTCATTATTTAAGTTTAATTAAATTTAAGTTTATTTATATTATTTAAGATTATTTAAGTTATTTTAGACATCTCTCTGGAACATGGAAGGTCAAGTCAAATCAATATATTTTAAAGTATATTATTTCCATAATGATTACACCTTTTAAAAGTATGTTAAAGTCTTTCTCACAAGGGAATCAATGCTTAATTCATTAGCAGCCTCCGCTCAAAGATCTCTTATTGTTTTTCTTGCTAGTTTAATAGATGAAGTGATGAATTCTCGCTTATAGAAAATATAATCTGTGGACAAGTGCACCGGAGAGGTAGGAAAACACTCTCTTTATTTCACTTATTCTCTAAATCCACTCCTAACATTCCCCTTCCTGCTGTTCAGTCAAATACAAACTGACAACTGATCTGCTAACATCACTCAAAAACAGCAAAGACACTTATTTATTCAAGAAAATCTCATCTTATCTTCCTCAAAGAAAACTGAAAATCCAGGTGACAAGTGAGTAGCATTCTTGTTGGCATAATCTGCTTTAAACGGATGGGACAATGCTACATTTTGTGGCTTTGTTGTCCCACCTGTGTTTTCCTAAAGGATGTCACATGCTAAGCTAAAGTTATCATGCTAAGTGTGGCGTGCAAACATTAACCTTCCTTTCAAGTCAATGGTCTTCTGGGTCAGGGAGAAAGGAATGTTTTGAGTCTGTCAGCAGGTTTTGTCATTTGTGGCATTATGATTTTTTTTTTGCAGTGTTTGACTCTTTCGGGGTAAGTGGATCAGACTGTCATAAGCTGACCAGGTTCATCAGAATCAAGGGTGAAGGACAAGCTGAAAAAAAGGCAGAAAAAATAGCAAGTGTGCTATACTCAATGCTAGTCAGGAGAGACATAATGTACAAAAGCTCTCTGGGGGGGTCAGTATTCCTCTTCCTGTCTTTTCAATTAAATTTTTAATTCAGCTTCCTGTAGGGGGTGACTAATTAAATGCATCACAAATGTATAAAGGGTTAAGAATTAAGAAAGAAAATTAATAGTAAAATAATTGTAATTTACTGTAAGGTACTAGATTTTGAACTATTTTCAAATTATAATTTTATTTTTACAATATGTACACATTTACTGTTAATTGTTTGACTAATATAAAGGACCTGCTGTCTTGACTGCGTTTTAATATTATGTCTTGTATTAAATGTGTAGCTACTTATTTCCTTATACTCTTTCAGTATTGAAACAGAAGGCTTCTGTTACAATGAGGACACGAAGCGTGCAAGTTCATATGCGAAAGAGTATTTTATTATAAAAGGCTCTCAGTCAGGACAGCAATGGTCGAGCGCCGGCAGACAACGTTATCTGAGACACAGACAGAGGCAGAGTCGAAAAACAGCAAAAGGTCAAAATACCATTGAACAGAGTCCTTGGGAAGAATCAGAGGGAAAGTCCAGGTCCAGGCAGAAATGGATAATCCAACAGAGAGAATAACGAGGTTTCAAGGAACACGAAAGGATAGTAACACAAACAACGAACCGTACAAACATACAGACACTTCCGGGTTTTATACACACAATTCTAGGTCAGTGGGTGGCAACAAACAATGAAGTATCTAGACACCAAACGAGTGGGCGGAGACATGAGTCCATTGATGAGAGTCCATGAATGAAAAAGAGAGTTCGCTGGGCACTGAATTGCCATCCCCTGATCTGGGCTTGCACTCAGCTGACTGTGACATAGCCCCTTCCAAAAGGGCTTTTGGGACTTGGGAGCCAGAGGGACTGCCCACCAGGGCGGGGCAGACGGCGGAGACCTTCTCCTGGGCGGAGCAGGCGGTGGAGATGTCCCTTTGGGCGGAGCAGCCAGCAGAGACGTCTCTCGGGGCGGAGCAGGTAGCGGAGAAGACCAACGGGGAGGAACAAGCGGCAGAGACGTCCTTCTGGGCGGAGCAGGCAGCAGAGACGTCTCTCTGGTTGGAGCAGATGGCGGAGACGTCTCTCTGGGCGGAGCAGGCAGCGAAAACTGTAAAAATTGTACAATTAATCAGTTTGAACATTTGATATGTCATCTATGTTCTATTGTGTATAAAATATTGGATCATGTGATTTTTTTAAATTCTTTTAGTTTTAATTTTATACAAATTTAAAAATCCTCCCAACATTTCTTGAATTTTGAAATGAAATGAAATGAAAATTGAAATGACGTGACAAGTGGCCAGGTATGGTTTCCCACACTAGGAATTTGTGCTCTGTATTTAACCCATCCAAGTGC
>JAUMHI010000058.1:3145712-3163825 GCA_032359435.1 Enteromius unitaeniatus | reverse complement strand
ACACGGACCTCATGACAGCAACGATTCTGTGTAAATATACATTGGTTATGGTCAGTTCGGTTTTCTGTTATTCACAGTTAAATTAATATATAACTGCGACCAGCTGTGATTATCAGAACAAGAAATGTTCTGAATGAAACTACTGAATGTCTGAGTATTCCTTTATTTGGCAGTAGAAATGCAAGAATCCGCATTTGGCAGAAACATCATTTCAAAACAACTTGTAGAAAGGCACAAATCAAGAATATGGGTATTAAACATTCCAATAATATGAGATGGAATACAGTCAAGTTTAAAGAGTGTATGGATTCATCTTCCTCGAAAAAATAAATTTTCAATAAGCCACAGGACCTTTAGAGCAAAGAGTGATGATTGTGTGTGTGTGACGTCAATATCAAAAGTAAATCTAAAGATTCAGACTGTATTACATTTTGTGAGTAAATACATAAAGGACATTTAAAACAACTCAAATCGGTGTTCATAAAAAAGAAGACAAGGTTCAAGAAGACAAGGTTCAAATGCACACCACCAAAGTAAGCTGAGGTTTAAGCACAAGAAGATTAATGTCCTTGAATGACCCTGTTAAAGACGCAGCCTTAATCCAAAGCTATCTGGAGTGACTTTAAAAGGATTCTGCACACTTTAAATTAAAATAGTTATGTTAAAAATGTCCAGCCCTGATGGGGCAATGTTGGTAAAGATACTGTACAACCACACAATGATATTAACTCTGGTTGTTATCAAACCCAGCTATTTAACAATTACAATAATATGATCAATGCATATTTTAGATTGTACCATTTTATTTTTTTGTATATCATTCAGCAGAATACATCTAACCTGCTGTGAAGTTAAAAGACACTGTTACTTTTGTAAATAATGATGTTTGTGTATAGATTACATTAGGTAATGTGCAACTTTAAAATCAATTTCTACCTGGTTTTAGATGTGTTGGAATACATTCATGTATTTGGGCTGATATTAAATATTATTAAATCATATTTTTGACTTGAATAAAACCAATTAATTTAGATGTTACCACTTTGTTAACCTTTTGCTGAGTTATATGGTAATAGATTCTATTATATCACAAAATATGGTTTGAAAAGAAGTATATGCTCTTAATTTGCAAAGACTTGTAAAGTTTATTTCTGGAGATTGTCAGCATGCTAGGTAGTGTCTACACAGTGCCCTCTTTGGGTAAACTTAATAAATGGCCTATGTGAAGAGAACCTGGACAACTGAATGAATTAATTCCTATATTTATGAACACAAGCTCTTTCTCCTCTCCACGAATGTAAAATAATTAATTCTCACTTAGGTTCAGAAAGCTATTTGCCTTCTCCTTTAAAAGGCTGCTACTGACTGTTGGATCGCTCTTTAGATTTTCAGCTGATGCCTTATTAAAGTTTTACTAAGAGCTAATTCATTATATGAAATCTGTTTTTCTCCATGGTGACATTTAATCAATGAATACCTAGTACTGTTATTGTGCCAAAGCATGAGTGCATGGTTTACTAGTTTAAAAGGCCAAAAAGTTCCTCAGAGAGAAACAGCAGCGGTGCACACACCCCGTTACACTTATCACTTGAGGATCAAGTTAGCGAGGATAAGGACAGAGTATAAAGAGAAGGAGACTTTAAGTGGCTGGCAACCATAGTAACACAGTAAAGTGTCTGACTCTGAGCGCTGTGGGAGAGAAGGCCGTGACCCATCTGTGTCAGGGAACATGGGGAATGAGTATTTTTTGTGTGTGTGAGAGAAAGAGGTCATGGTGATTTCGAAGGGAAATGAAGCTACGTCTAAATCCTTGAGTCTTCACGTACCAGCTGACTGAATTAGATTTTCTCAGCGGCTGTACTCATGGGAACTTGGAAGCCCTAGTATTACCCCCTGCCACTTCCTACGGCGGACCGCAGGGGAGTAAACATCAGCTCATGTTTTCATTCATCGACATAGGTTTTTTTTTTTTCTTCCTTCCAGCAGGTTTCAAAATATGGCAGGACTGCCAAGCACGGGTATCTGTGACCAGAGCACATGAGTGAAAATGAAAAACATTTTTGTGTTTACACACTTATAAGATCAGATATAAATCGGGCATCATTCATGATGCATGTGAACCCGTAACATTAGAAGTCTGTAAATATTGTTGTGGTAAATGTTTATCACAGGGATTCGGGTGGATGTGTGACATACTTCAACCGTATATGAAATTATATATTTACCTATAAAACTAAAAGCATTAAAGAATCCGGTTTGATTTTGAAACTAATGTTCCTGTTATGTTTATTAAAGCCAATCTTGACATTATGTATGCCTATAATTCTATGTTTTTTTTCTTTTGTGAAACAAATCTTTCTTTGCTTTGTTCTCTTCCCAGCATAATCGAACACTTACAAAGCACTAAATACGTTTGTTTTAGCATAATTTAGCATAAAGAGCTCCCTCACCCAAGACTCTCAGATAAGCTAATATACTGTAAAATGCTAGATTTTCTCAATAATAAAAACATGAGGAATTTAATTTTTTTTTTCTTGGATGCCTGGTTGAAATACTAATCTCAATTATAATTGCTTACAATAATGTTTTATTGTACTCGTAACTTTAACACACTTGAAGTGTCATATTTCTAAAACATGTATCAATCTTGGTTATCGTTAATGTCAGGCTTTATTTAAAAACAAAATACTCAAATCAAATATTGTGTCTGTTGATATTATTTAAAGGACTAACACGAACTATAAATAAACTAGCACTATCACAGATGATTAAATACTGTAATAAATGTTTTGTGCATTGTTAATTAATGTTAACAAACGAGAATGCATTGTAAAATAATTACATATGAAGTTGCTACAGAAAGAAGGGTTAATTAGGATGACTCACTAAGAATCAGATCCTTTCTTTAAGTAAGCTACAAACTGGTTAAACCTGTACGAACCGAATTGGAAGATGAGAAAATAGCCTACTGGACCTAGTACGCACTAAGGATTGAATACAGTCGAATCGCTTTCGTAAAGCCATACCTCTCTGTGAAGCTGAATAATCCACACGCAATGGGTATAATGTTCAATTTGCCTCTTTCTCAAGCCTCTCGCATTGGAGCGTTACTATTGCGTAGAATCTGTCCGGACCAATCAGCGCTCTCCCGTCTGTGTGTCGATGCGCTCAAGATATCCAGCGAAAAGTGACAAGAGCTCTCCACACACGGCCAGATAACATCCACAACGTCAGGACACAACAGACACCAAAGCAACAGCGGGAATAAGACGAGGAAAAGAAGGAAACGTCTGCGGCTGTTTAACCAGGGATTGCCACTGGATCTCTTCACGCCGCCGGCACATGCAGTGTCTTGCTCTTCATGATCAGCAGAAGCCGTTCTTATAGAGGTTGCGCTTGGAAGTGTATGAAAGTTTTTGTTTTCTATTTGGTTTTGCCTGAGACGCGTTGGAATCAGATTTATTAAAGCGTCGACTTTCCGTTATACTGTGGATTTTAAAGGAGGACCAGTATAACGTGGATTTTCTCCGGTTTCCTTTCTTTCTCACTCTTTTATTTTGCTATTATTTATATTGAATTGTATTTTCCGGAGGAAGAAGTTGGTTTTAGGGGATTCGACGCAGGTGCTTCGGTCCTGAAGGGCAGAATGGAATTGTTACTTTGACCCACGATATCACGGTTCATTCATATCCAGCAGCTTCGCTTTTAATTGTTTCGAGAGCCAAAGACTGTTCAGTGACGCACCGCTGGAAGTACAACCATGAACTTTGTTGTTTATTCGATACAATTATTTTGTGCGGCTCTCCTTCATCTGTCTGCTGTAAAGGTAAGGGCGGTGCAAATTGGTGGCTTTAAATGAGATAGAAAAAAGCCATTCATTTTTGATTTCTGTGTACCTGACGAGCACTTAACGCACTTGTCCAGTGCCTTTACATAAATTATACACTAGGTTATCTTACGTTTCGCGTGCAATTTACTGCTTTAAAGTTACTGCTCCTATATATCTAGCTAGCAATCCTGCGTAGTTTCTATTCTGAGAAGTGCATATATTTAACGTGATGGTTAATATATGCACATTGCTATAAAACGGAGTACGTGCTGTAACGGGAGTAAGCGTGCGTAAGGGATTGTGTTCAATCAGGGAATAGGACGAATACAGCCACAACTGCGTTTTATTAGTGCTCGCGATTCCTCACACTTAAAATACTCTCTCTTGACGAGAATAATGACAAGATATTACCTGAACGCCTTCGTTTCTTTGTCTCCCGCCTAATTAATTCATTTGCTTGAATCGTGATATGGCAGCGCGCGCGTGTTTGATGCGGTGAAACGTGCTCGTGTGAGGTAAACTACCGTCGTTTTTTGTAGGTTGCTTTGTCGTTATTGTCCTAATCTTGGGTGCAGAATATGGAAAATAGCTGCTTAGATGTGAAGCAGATGGTCTGGGAGGCAAACCGGCGAGATTCTCACGCAACACCGAGAGCTGTTGCGCCAGTCCACGCCACCTGCAGCCCGCGCGCTCTCTCCTTCCGGCGAGACTAATCTGAAGGCGGGAAACAAGAATAGTCTGAGTTGTAGCAGCAGGATCATTGGCTCTCGCAGCCGCCTATAATGACAAATTAACTCCCTTGCTCAAATTTAGAAGGTGAAATTCCATTTTGAAGAGATTGTGTGCTCTGAAAAAAATCTAAAACTGCTTTTTAACTGTAGATTTCCAAAGCGTTTTTGGATTGCTCCAAGGGAACTATTGGATAATTTAATCATTTTAAAGAAATCAAACCCAATCTAATGTAGTTAAAATTCTAAAAGCATACGATTACGTGGCTTCTTTAGTTTTACCACACTAGATTATAGTTAAGATACTAACATGTCCTCTGCATGGTTCAAATAGCGATATATTCCCATATTAAAGGTGACGGGCCCTATAAATGTTTTATATTTGCTCTGACATTGCTAATAAATTGAGATCATAATTCTTGCTTTTTTATTTGTACCCTCAACAATTTTACCTTAGGACATATGGTTTTCACAATCAACTGATGTATCGAGAATTTTATGTTAAGCTTAGAAAACAAGCAACTTTTACAGCAGTACCAGAGGAAATATATTAACCTCAATATTGGTGGCTCTATATATTTTCTTGGGCTGTGGGAGTCAAAAAGGTTGAGAATGATTATTTTAAACAAAGCTTGTAGATGCTGGACATGTGAATAAAGTGCTTTTGGTTGTGTAAAACCTGAGAGTTTCCCCAAGAATTGCTATTGTTTTCTTTCAGTGGTTGTATAACATACGTTTCAGATGTTCTGTGATGTAAAATTGTCACTTTTCTGTCCTGACAGGCTGCCTACATACCCAAGGAAGGGATGAAGAGCAAAAATGAGGGTATGTCTCTTTATATGTGCAGTGTTTGTAAACGGTGAAGAGTGTATAATATGAATATTGCTTTGGAAATGGGGCTAAGAGTCCAGCACCACCTGGAGGATGGATATGTAATGGCATTGTCAAGGCAAAGTTTCGACTGCGAATGGTTTTATTCCGGTTCTGAGGCAGGTAATAGGCCTACAGTACAGAGCCCATCCACTACTTTATGCTGTTCTCTTTTGTTACGCAACACGTAACAGTTAAATATCACTTACATAAATATTTGCTTGAACACTCAAGATTAGGAGGCAGGGTATATTTCCCACTCTCACTAGGATCGTCAAAGTGAATAATTTATTCTACCCGCAAGCAACCTTGTGTGGAGCCATTGACCATGGCTGTGTTTGTTTATTAACAAAGATTGCGTGATTTATTCCTGATTTGTCCTCAAGGTCACAATTATTTGTTAGCAGTGGTCCTGGTTGTTTGTATAGAGTCCCTGTTATGTTTCTGGGGGAACGTGTATTGTTATTTTTACGTCATTCCCAATCTGCTTCCATTCATAAATGCTTTCCCACCATGAAGAGCTCCCTACTTTTGCTTTGCATTAAATATCGAATCTTGGTTTATATTTGACTTTGCACTTTGCTAAATAAAGATATGTGATACAAACACGATGGCCATAAACGAAGAAGTTTCATGATAGGGCACTGGGTGCCACCACCAACTGATTACTGGTGGTTACTGACTTTATCATGATCAGCATCATGACTACAGTTGTGTTTGGTTTTCTTGCGCGGCTCTAGGGCACTGACAGATTCATGGGTGGCAAGGAGTGTCACTCAGGGTGGGCTTCTCATGGAGGTCAGGTGTCTGCAGTGAAGCCTGGCGCCACACTGCCTAAGGTCACGCTTTTCCCTGGCAGTCTGCGGGTCATGAGGCACTGGGGTCAGAATGAATGATGGGAAGCCAGTTTAGGGAGGTGTACAGATTAGGGTGGACGTGCAAGTGGGGCACATGTGCTGGTGTGTGTGCCTCAACATGTGTGACATGCCTTTTTTTGCCCACTTGGGAAAGTCAAGTCCCCAGTGAGCAGAACAGGCCTGAGTGAGGTGTTATGCCATGGATGTGACTTTAATGGCGGGCCTTGCTCAGGAAATACTGTTTTTTGTAAAGTATGGAAGCTATTTAGTCGCTCTGATTTTATTTCAACCCTGTATGCTGTTATTGTGACCAAGTAACGCAAAAGGAGAAGAATCTTTACGCTGCTCTTTTCACAGTTGCCATGACTGCTGGCTATAAAAAAGTAAAAATGCTTCAAATCGATAAAAAAATAAAAAATATAGTAACTTGTAATGTAATACTGAATAACATATTAAGGTTAAATGTATACTTAAGTACTTTACATGTGGTTTATATGTTAGTTCACACATCAAAATAACTGTACTTAAAAATGTTAAAATATACTTTTAATGTGACACTATAATACATGCACTTTCTAAAAGTGTACTTAAGTGGGTTAAGAAACTCACCTTTAGTTAATATTACCTCTAAATGTACAGTTTAAAAAATATATATACTTCAAATTTTCGCAAACATTCAATACAATGAAGTGCACTCCTTTTTCACAAGGGCCAAGGCTTCTGAAATAGCTTTTATGAGAGACAGACTCAGTCATTAGATGGAAAAGAGCTGCTTGAAGTAGATCCTTCAAAAATTCTCTTTTTGTGTTTCACAGACAAAAATAACAGCATACAGGTTTGGAACGACATAACGGTGAGTAAATAATGACTTATGAGAGAACTTCATGTGAGCTGTACCTTTAATCTGACTAAAAAAAGAAAAGAAAAGAAAAGAAGACATCAGTAGCATGATTGTGACTGAACTCTCGCTTCGCTTCCCCTTTAGTGATACCCTTCATGGATGTGTACACAAAGAGTGCGTGTAAGACACGAGAGATGCTGGTAGACATCATTCGGGAGTATCCGGATGAGATCGAGCACACCTACATCCCGTCCTGTGTGGTTCTCATGCGCTGTGCAGGCTGCTGCAACGACGAGGCGCTCGAGTGTGTCCCTACAGAGTCCCGCAACGTCACCATGGAGGTGAGACTGGTTCAATCCAGCGCATGCAGTCCTTCGCCCTGCTTCCTATGACCTCATGCTTGCCCAACATGGGGATAGTGAGGCGGTTTTAACTGGCATGTCAGCTATGTTGTTTACCTCTGCGCACTGTGTTTATGCGGCTGCATTTACTCTTAGCCACAGTTGAGGCCTGGTCTTGTCATTGTATGCAATACATGCTTATATACTAAATGTGCTTTTTTGTGTATTTCTGTAGGTAATGCGAGTCAAACAACGTGTATCGCAGCATAACTTTCAACTAAGTTTCTCAGAGCACACCAAGTGTGAATGCAGGTATGTCTCTAAAGCTGAGATTATAAGTTCTTTCCAAACTGTACAAGTTTACTGTTCACTGTTTGCACAAAATCTTCAGTAATTCAGTGCACTTAAAGGTATTATAGGCATTTATGGTTTCAAGAAGAGCCTTTAAGTTTTTATTGGACAAAATATATATTTTGAGTGAACTGTTCTTTTTAAATCATGAAAAGTGAATTAAACCTCTGCTTGCGTCTTTTGTTTTAGGCAAAAGGTAGAAGTCAAATCAAAGAAAGAAAAGTAAGTAAGTTTTCTCTGTCAAGCTTTTTTTTTTTAAGATACAGTAATCTTTCCGAGATTCAATTCTTCCATTTCTCAACTTGGACATTGTGGGATTTGGTTAAGATTCGTTTGTTGACAGTGTGGACGGTTCAAGATGGTGCAGGGCGTTTTTAAACACACGGCTAAAAATTGCAATGACTGGGTTGATTGAACAGTGATGAGAAGCAGCCAGCACATGGACACTATGTTAGCAGTTAGCACAGTTAGCTTTTAGCAGTGAGTCTATTAGCAGCAAAGCTCACGTGATGCAGTATATTTCTAGCTGCACGCCTAGACTGACCAATCAAATTGAGAGCATAACATACTTTTAGGAGTGCATTCCAGTTGGAGCTAGTTGCTCAGACTTGATTAGTCAGTGGGTCAGTGTTTATATTATGCACAGGACTCACAGTAAGTGCAGCTTCAGCAGTCTTTACTGTCTGTTTGTGAGTGGAGCGAATGACAGCTGAGATGATGTGGTTGAGAAATGAAAGTGTGCATATCTTTATCACTGCCAGATTCATTCTGCCTGCTTTGTCATAACTGGTGCATCCCATTTGCTTATTGTTCAACACCAATGTTAGGGTGTTTCACAAGAATCTTGCCTTGTGTGAGAGCACTCTAAATGAACTCAGATGTCCACAGCGCCGGCACAGTTCACTTTGTAAACACACAGTCCTGTGAGTTTACTTTATTATCGCTTAAATGTAATACCAAATATAAAGTTCCAGGAAATCTAGCAAGGTCATTTGGACACTATATAAAATATATAATAGAACTTGTATAACAGAAAAAAGACTTTACTACTTACTACCCAGATTAAAATATGATAAAAAATGGTAAAACCCTGTAAAATCTTCAGCACTCCCTCTACTGGATCGGTATCGCCACTGAGTACTAAAAGTTCACAAGCATCATCCTATAAAGAAATAAATGAGAGCATATTGATTTTAACGAAACCATGGTATTATTAATTTTGATGCGCGATTGTTTCGCAAATATATTGTGAGAATTCATTACATTGCCCAGTTTACTACCACAACTGTCATGAGTCCCACAGCACGCCTCGACACACCCTCAACCCTGTTCACCCACAACAAAACTAATAAAGTGAAACACTCGACTGTTCTCACACCCATACAGTCAAATCAGTTTCCACTAAATGATACAACAGGCGAATCCCTCCTAATCCTCAGGCACAAACTCAAGACTGGCTGCTTTCAACAAGACTTAATTGTGTCACAACACCCAAAACAAAACCTGCTTTTCCTTTTATTTAAATTGGACATCTTTTTATAGCTGGTGCTTCTCTATTTCTGGCAGATAACCATTCATAATTTGATGCTTCCCATCTGATGAACATTGCAGTATCATAAAGAAATAGTAATTATGCCAGTCACCTATTCAAATTCTAAATCTTGTGACGCTTGTTTTGGAAATATTTTTAGCAATTTAATTATGCATTTCAGCTCAGTTTACGACATTTAGATATTATTTTATAAAACATTCTTGGTATCTGTAGTAAAATGACTGCAGTGCACAGCTTTGATTGGTTGATGATTAAAAAAAAAAAGGTTTGTGACAGGAATGTGAGAAAATGTTAAAAGAATTCAGCTTATTGGTGATAAAAATCACTAAATAATACACCTTCAAATGTGGTAAATCTAAATTTAAATCAACAAGCTGAGTGTCAGCCAGGCCTCTCTGAGGTTTTTACAGGCCTTGGTGCTTGTTTTAAAGCCTGGATTGCTCCGTATATATCTCTTAAGAGCTCTGACCTGCCGATATTGGAGTCTTTTATAGGATTCTTTCCGTTTTTCTTTTGGCGTGAGGCTCTGGTGCTTTATGGCAGCTGTAAGATGGAGTCTGTGAGGACCACCCGCCGCTCTCCTCACACCGCAGTTGCTCAAGTCTGACCCTCGCCTGCTTCCCCACACTAATCATAGTAACAAGTGTCTGTCGTTAACCCACTTTTATTTTTAGCCTTTTAAATAGTAGGTGATCCTGAAAGGGAGGTCATTGTTGGTTACCTTGAGCTGTTTCACAAACCTCATTTAATGCTATCATGTCTTAAAGGGATAGTTCTCCTAAAATGAGGCTCCCCCCTTTAACCTGTGTGAATTTCTTTCTTCCGAAGAGCACAAAAGAATATATTTTGCTACCAAATACCAAAGTTTCTGGTCCCTGTTGATTCCATGGACACTTTTTGAAAAGTATTATTTAATATTGACAAATCAACCCAAATAGATTCATTTATACAAAGGAATCCTCATTATAATTTTCAATATACAGAAGGTACCAGCTGCATTGTATATAAAATAAATACCAAATCAAATATTAACATGTTTCGTGCATCCACTAAAAACTGCCTTGAAACCAGTTGGTCAAATGTAATTTAAAAAATAGCTTTGAAAAGTGCTGATAAAAGCTCTTGCAGCATCTTTCTGCTCTGATGTCGGTAGGTTCAGGTCAGGTAATGTTCCCAGTTTAATTGGATGAGCGGCGGCCGTGTGCGTTTCTGCACCTATAGGTTAATGCAAGCGTACCGAGATGGATGGGGTTAGCTGAGAGGGCTAAATGAAATCCGTTGGTCATGGGCTAAGCGCCGGCTCTCTGCGTGTCGTCTCTCTCAGCACGTAGGCAGGCGCTCACACGGGGGGCGGGGAGCCCAGTGGCTCTCGCTTCTGATTCACAAGCTCAAGTTCAGCTCCTTGTACTTCGATCCTTACCTCTAAGCTCCTCAAACACACACACTGTACGGCTCACTTCCTTCAGCTGCTTATTTGGACTGTAGAGTCTGTCATTGATTCGTCATGAGGAATCGCTGCTCCTCGCTTTAATTGCCAGCGAGGCTTGTCACAAGAGGATCATTTTAGTGGTCTCTACTAATACAAGTGGAATTTCACAATTCTCAGTACAAATTTTTACTGCAAAAATTAATAATGCTAATTTATGGTTAAGTTTAAGGATATTTTAAAATGTAATTGATTTCTGTGATCAAAGCTGAATTTTCAGCATCATTACTCCAGTCTTCAGTGTCCCATGGCCATTCAGAAATTATTCTAATATACTGATTTGCTGCTCAAGAAACATTTCTGATTATCAACGTTCATATTTTTATGGAAACCATGATATGAATTTCAAAAGAACAGCATTTATTTGAAATCAAAACTTTTGTTACATTATAAATGTTTAAAGAAAAACAAAACAAAACTTGAGTGGTTATATACGTAAATATCAAATTAGTATTTTTATTAAACAAAATGTATTTTAATTATTAAATTATTTAAAAAAATGTAAAAATATTTTTACAAATATTGTTTAGCCTACCAATTTTTTTTTTTGTATCAATTTGGTATTTTTGACATCTCTAGTGCTGATTGATCTTTCTCAGCATTACTTTGCGCAGCTTCATTTAGATTTCCTTTTCTTGCGTTATTTTCCTGTTTTGCAGAAAACCCAGAGTGGGGAGGGTTAAAAGCCGAAAGAGAGCGAAAGAGGGAGATTCGGGCGATCTCAGCGCCTCAGCTCACCTGTGCTCAAGCAGTATTTTGCTCTCAGTCATTGGCTTTATTTCAGGGCAGCTTGTTTGCTCTTTGTAATCTCCCTTGTCCTGTCGGCTTAAAGCCCTAGTCTGCATTTATTTGTACTCTAATTCACACTGTTGGCCCACGGCCCGCAAAGAGGAAAGCAAGGAAAGGTAAATAAACAGAGGTTGCATGGCTGTCTCTGTCATTATCGTACTAATGTGCCGTCACAGCTGGGATGACGCCATACTCATGTGATCCCTCACCTGTATTTTTGGCCCCTTTGATGTCTCTGAGAAAAGCAGTTGAATCTCCTGTAGTTGGGCTTGTCTTTACTGCACTGCAACGACTGTGTCATACATTTAAAGTTCATTTTTAGAATTGAAAATACGGTTTAAACTTCTTTTGTTTAGTTCAAGGCAAATAACACTCCTCGTAGAAAAAGAAAATAAATAAGAGAAACAATAAAAATAGTAATCTGTGTGTTTTGATGTGCAGAACACATCAAATTATTATTTATTTTATTATTTGCTGTGCATAAAAGAAACATATGATGCCTATTTTGAAACATCACTGTAAAGTCTATTAAAGTTGCCAAACTTGTTTTACTTTCATTATACAGCTGGCTTGTTTATGTTTTTATTATATTGACCTACAGTACATAACATTTTGGCTTATGTCTAAAGCAGATAAATTGAGTATGGTCTTTATAATAAATGGTTTACTTTGTGTGAAGGTTTTTGTCTTTGGGGAAAATATCCATAGTAAACCAAAATGTAAGGTTTATAGCAAAGACAAAACAAATGAGTTTGTTGGTTTTTCCAGTGTAGGTGTACTTACATAATTAAAAAGTCTTATTTTAGACCAGATGATGTTTCCAAATTTGTGCTTCTGTGTCAAGTTTCTGTAGTTGAACAAACCACTTTAGCAGACATTGCTTTTGCTTCATACTGCTTTCATTTGTGTATATGTGATTGTGTGTACGTGAATGCACTTTTCTGTCTGTCCAATAACTGTTTCTGTCTGATTTCAGTGTGTCTCGTGTGTGTGTGCTCACTGATGAATGAATGAATCGTTATTCGCTCTCATCACACACAATCTGCTGCTAATGCTACCCATCTTCGAATTTGTGCAGTGATGGGAGGTGGTGTGTGATGGCGAGGTGCATGAGTGTGTGTATCTTCAGCTCTCTGCCCAAATCACTAGTGCTTAGATGTCTCTCTGTCTCTCCCTTCTGCTTCCCTTGCAGCCACTGTGAGCCTTGCTCAGAGAGAAGAAAGCGCTTGTATGTGCAGGACCCCCTCACCTGTAAATGCTCCTGCAAATTCACACAATTGCAATGCAAGTCAAGACAACTTGAGTTAAACGAAAGAACTTGCAGGTTTGTTTATGAACTGTCACCACGTGCAACATGCATCTTCTCATCCAGTCCCATCTGAAGATCTGTGCATGCATCTAGAGCTTGTTGCATTTTCCCTTCTATACTTTATATGCATGGCGTAGTTTGTGTGTGTGTGTCTGTATTGCAGTGAGAGACATTCGATGACAGAATCTGGTGCATTACTGCTGTGCACTCATAGAGACATCATGTTTTGCTGTTGAGCATAGAATTGCTTGATAATGTACATAAACTGAATTTGCTGGAATTCTGTCAGCAAGCAACAGGATTTTGTGTTTTTTGAGTAAAACAGGCAGGGATGCTGCATATGTGTGTGTGTTTGTGAACTCACACATCCCGCTATCAGTAATTCCTTTTTTATCTTGTCATTGTATGTTCATAATAGGTCCGAATTTAATTTGGTATTATTGATTTTGCAAAGTCTTGCCATTTTCTGTTCGTGTTTCAGATACTCAATCTGAGATCTCGTTGGATTATTTATGTGAATATATAAGTGTGTCCATGCTGTTTGCTTCTCATCCACTGTCCCACTAATTTAAACTCTGATCATATGTTAGCATACTTTATGTGTTGTCCAAATCGTATTGTTATGCTTTGTGGAGATCACAGCATACTTTGATCCTGTGGTCTTTCCACCAAAACCCAAGTTTTTTTTACCCCATCCAAAATTCCAACAACTGAACATTTATACAAATAAACAATGTTTTATTATTATTATTAACATTTATCTTATTACACTGTCATAAATATGAAATTACTGAGTTTAGTTTGCACTTAAGTATTAAGTGCTTTTAATTGTATTAAATGTTCAAAAATCTTAAAAATTCAAAAAACTTTACTTGATGATAATCTAATATTAATAAAATAAAAGGCAGCTTAAGTGAATTAAAGAGAGGGACTTTAATGGCTTTCATAACATATTTAAGTACACTTTTTAAAAAGTAATGACAAGTTGAAGTCTAACATATAATTGTTTAAATTTTTTTAATAAGTACAGTTGTTTTTATGCGTTGACTAACACACTGAAGCACATATAAAGTACGTACTTGGGATTAAATAATTACATCATATTTTTTTACTACAGCATCTTATTCAGGCAATTACTTAAAGTTAATATATTTTAAATTGCGTAATTACAAATTTATTGAAATACATGACACACAGCATTCAACATAAATTACATACAATTATATTTTAGATTTCCATAAATGCTTGCCAGTACATTCAGCAGTACACTTTCATTCTAAACTAAATTTAAAGATGTGTTTAAGTCCTACTTAAGTGAATCCAAAAAACAAACAAAAGAAATCCCTTTAAAGTTTAGTTAACTGCAATTTAAACAAACTTATCATGCAATAAATGTCATATATGTCATATATTGGTTGGAGGGCTAAAAGTCACAGATCATTAAAGCGCATAGGCTTTTCCTGTTATATATTTTGACACAAATTTTATGCATATCTCTAACCGGTCCATTGTTCTCTTTCAGATGTGAAAAGCCAAGATGATGAGCGGCATGCTGGGCAGGACAATGAATGAAGGAATTTTTTGTTTTTCTTCTACGGCACAGCACTTTTTAAACCTGAGGATGCATTCCCTGGACGAACTGCAAACACTAGCCTGAACAAAAGACAGAGAGTCAAACGAGGGCAGAAGATACCATCCCGATGTAAATGTTTTAAATATAAATATATTAATATATAGAATATATATTATATATATTAAATGACAATGTGTGTCGCTGCTATCACCTACAAGTAAACGAAGACGCTGCTTGGCGTGTGAATGGGATATATTTCAGTGTCACTGCACCTGGGCCTGTGATTGGACAGAACTCAGTGAGGTAAAGCGTCACTGGATTGGCCCGCTGTGGATTTATATTTAAAGACTCAGAACGAATGTCCAAGGCTTCACTGAAAGGTGCGAACGACAGCCTCCAATCCTTTACATGAACAGTTACACACTGTCAATCAAAGGAGAGGAAGTGACGTAGTAACGATTCTTTCCGGAATGTTCGGAACAGTGGGTCCAGGCACGGGATACGAATGCGGAACTATCTCTTTCTGTGATGTCACTCTCACTGGGGTGAAGGCTTAGTCACCCTGTACTGACTAACATCCAATAGGACTTGGTGTAATAATACTAAAGGGATATTACTTACTGTATATGGTAATATACTGGTGATGAAAACACATAAATGTGACAAAATGCAAATCGATTCTAACATTAGCTCAGGAACAGACCTGTTCCATTTACTGTATTAGCAAAAGACAGCTCAAAAATTTAAGTTTGTACTTGTCAAATATTTCATATTTTAACGTTTTCCAAAGAAAATATTGCACACGAATTTTAGGAACTGTTTATTACCACACAATATATGTGTATACATATCTAATATCCCTTTGTGTCGTTCACTACATCTAATTTATAATGTTAGAATATGTTCAGTATTCTTTGTATTTAATTTGATCTATTTATGTGCAGTGTTATTGTTGATATTGTTTTGGTTTGTTTTCTGTCACCAATCTCAAAAACTGTGGACGGCTTTATAAAACGAAAGACAACAGAGAAACAAACACTTCAACATTCCTGAAAGCGCCTTTTTTAGCTTATTGTAACGTTTCTGTCTGAGCGATCAGTTTGGTGGAGATACGAGGCCTGCGGACGAGGTTTTATGATCTAAAAACAAACATTCTCTTTGTGTGAAAGTGCCAGAAATGAGTTTTTCTTTGTTTGTTTGCCACGTACAGCCACATTTTCAGTATATTTTCACAGTAATATATTTATTGGTGCTGTTAAATATTAACATCCTGTGTTTTTAGCATAACTATTAAACATATTTATTTTCAAATTATATTGTTTTTATTAAAGCAAAAATGGATTTCTGTTTGGCGAGTGTGCTGTTTTTGTCAGATGCAAGCACTGACTTTATTTCTAAAAAGTATAAAAGAAATCAATTATACACATGCACTCACTATTGTGTAGAGGACGAATCAACTTCAAGTGAAGATGCTATAAAGCTATAGTAAACAGTGCCTACTATCACATATGCCATAAAAATCTTTCACTTTCACTTCAGACATAGAAATGAAAATGCATGGAAACTGCATGAAAATCATCACAATGTGTGCTCACATCATCTTCATTTTTTTTACCATCTTACACACCCTCGTGTCATTTTGACCTTCTTTATTCTATGAAAGCCAGCTTCTCTTTGACATTTAACAATAGTGGATGATTATTTATGCTTCCAAGCTCCACAAAGGACTAACAGCACAAACATGTCATGCTGACTTATACTCCGTATTTTAGACCTTATGAAGCTATTTGATACAGTGTGAGGAGAGAAAAATAAATAAAACTAGAATAAAACATAAAAATTAATTGAGCTTGTTTCAACCATAGACCATATTCTCATTATTTTGCCAATTTATACATAATCATCTTGGACTTGAACAACCTGTTAAATATATTTTACTGTCAATATGTAGAAATATACAAAAGAAAAAGGAAATAAAAATGTCCTGCACTGAATACCAAACTACTGATTCAGACAGTGTTTTATAACACAGAAATGAAATGAGAGTAAACTGAATCTAATTGCACATGCTTGTTAGATAAGACTTTAAGGAACAATTGACTTATGAAACATCCTTATGAATATAGATTACAGCACCTTTTACACTCACCATATGACAGACAATATCCTGATCAGGGTTAAAAGCACTGCTTTATTTCCTTGACCTTTTGGTTGTTTCTAATGAATTTGAAGAAAACGTTTTACTTTTAAATCAATAGTTTACCCAAAAACTATTGTTTTAAAAGCCAAACAACACAGCTTCTCAGAGTGTTCTGCTTTTTTGTATTAATTTATCCCAATCCTAAAAATAAAAGAAAAAGAAAAGTTTGTGCACCGATTTATAGTGCCAAAATTCTTGTTTTTGGTCATTTTATTTTTTCCTCTCGTAATTATAGTTCTCATGCAGTGACTTTATTTTCCCCATCAGAATTCTGAGGGAAGAAAAAAGAAGACAAGAGGTGAATAAAAGTTTATTATTTGTTTAATTTTTTAGTTTACATCTCATAATACTGAAAATGTAAAAAATATTAGATACAATTATGAGAAAATGGTCTGAATTGTAAAGTACAAGTTTTTTTTATTTTATTTAAGACTTATTGTAACTTAGGCCCGGAACACTAGACAATTTTCAAATCTTAACCGATTTTAAAACCAATTTTATAATTGATTTGCAGCCCTAAAACCCTCTAAATGCATTCACTAGATAAACCGATCAGACTATGAGACCATGCACCACGTTGATTGTATAAACACTGATTGATTTCACAGTGATACAAGATCTCATGAAGACTTGTGAGATCAAACGTGACTAGAGAAGAAAAACACATAGAGGACAACTGACTTTGTCAGTTGGCTCTCCTGATGTGCGTTCTGTTGCACAGTAAAAAACAAAATAGAGAAAAAGAATATATGAGATGTTCTTTCGTGGCATGTTTGTGGCTGCCAAGTTTCGGATAAAGAAGCATGCAACATCCAGAAGGTGACGCTTAATTACTCATTGAGTGTGGTTATACTCTTTCTCGATCGGTAGCAGTTAAATAATCGCAATTACACCACACAATAAATCAACAAGTCTTTGCAACATGCCTAGAATCGGTCTGGGGCGTAACCTTTAAAGCCATATTAAAAGACAAAAACAGACAGTTTACTTCAGATCTTGAAAACAAATGAGAGGGGTCATCGGATGCCTATTTTCCACAAGTTAATATGATTCTTTAGGGTCTATATGAAAAGTCTATACCATGCTTCTGTTAAAATTTCTCAACGGTAGTGTAAAACAACCTTTTTACCCTGTCAAAAAAGCTATTTTTGTTTAATGTTCATTTAAATGCTAATAAGCTCAGCTGACCCCGCCCCTCTCTTCAGTGGCGTGACGAGCTGTTCTGAGACTGTAGTCGCAAAACTTCCTAACTAGCAAGTTAGTAGATGCTTGATATGAGAAAGGGGTACATTTTTGGAGACGGAATTAAAAAGCTAAAAAGTCTATCATAACCATAGTTTCAAAACAACAGTGAGACTGCATCACCCTGTAGGGATGTTAAATTACC
>JAUMHI010000058.1:3120859-3145612 GCA_032359435.1 Enteromius unitaeniatus | reverse complement strand
AAGCTAAAAAGTCTATCATAACCATAGTTTCAAAACAACAGTGAGACTGCATCACCCTGTAGGGATGTTAAATTACCTTCAGTGGTCACGATTAAGCTGATCATTAGGCAGAGTCTCAGCTGAACACCTGCAGCCCTTCGTTTTGCCCTTTGATGCCTTGTAGAGATGTAAAGCCTCAGTTTGTGCAATCACCAGGTTCCCTCGCTCCACCTTGGCTCCTCATTCCCTTGTTTCCACCTGACACCCTTGGCCTACGGCTCCAATGGGTTCTCTTATCCCACCGGCTTTACCTTGGTCAGTTATCATACTACTTATGCCATAGACAAGCCTTCCACTGCGCTCACAGCTTAAGCAGGTTTCTCCGTCTCAGTCACTCTGGCTCCACCTTAGAAGCTCGTCACTGTGGCTTTGCCTGGGTCTCTTGTCTCTTGACCACCTGGCCCTACCTGCCTTTCGCCAGCTCCCTGGCCTTCGAATCTTTGCTTCACAGGAAAGGGGGCATGGTGTCATTTTTCAATCCATTTGTCTTATTTTCAGTTTTTATTGACTTTGTTGGGTTTGTTTTCATTAGTTCCTGTTGTCTATTGAACTAGTTTCCCACCACATCTGATTTTCCCAGGTTTGCAAAACTGAAGTTTAGCTACTGATGTCACATGGACTGTTTTACCAATTTATTTTTAATGTTTCTGGATCTGGGATTTATGAAGGGTCATATGACTCAGTTTCATCAAAATATCTTAATTTCTGCTAGTTATTGTTGTCTCTTTATTTAAGTGTCCATGGCCAGGTTACACAAAACACTGCACCGAATGTGGCCACTGACTCAGCAAATAACACGCCTAAACCCAGAGGAACCTAACTGTACTTTGGACAGACAGACAAGGTTTGCTCTTTAGTAAGCAATGCATAGTTGCGTTGTTCAGTTGTAACAGTCGTGTCTCTGGAGGCAGTGAGCGCCTGACGGGTGAGAGATTAAATGCTCCCTAAGCGGGCCTTGTGTAAATCTGTCTGTTGTAACCATGAACCTTAAACCCCATGCAATGTCTAAAAAGAAAGCCAACAATATTAACTCCTGAAAATGGCTTCAGTCTTGTAACCGATTATTTCAACTAGATGTTGAATGTGTACCAAGTGAGTTAAAAGTGTCTCTGTAGGAGTCCATCTGCGATTTCCCAGTTCACACATTGTCACCAGAGCAACGTGCCTGCGATCAGGTATTCTGCCCTCACAAGGATCCAGCGTACGTCATCCAGTCACCTGCTCTGTAAGTGTAGCTCAGCAGTCCTCTAGAGTCACTGTGAGTGTGTGTGTGTGTGTGTGTGTGTGAGTGTAAGAGAGAGTGAAACTGTTCTCTCATGCTGCTAAGACTGACCTATATTTAGCTACCTAGGAAATATAGCAAGTCATCTGTAATCTGATCTAAAGCAGAACACGGATCAAAGATAGAGGTGTATATTTTCCTTTATATCGCTCGTGTTCAAACTGTTTTTCTACTTTAGAGAGGTAATTTACTTCAGGAGAATTTGCCCATGCCACTTTTGTCACTGTTACTCTGTAACCCTTTTATTTTTTATAGTAACAGTTGCAAGAAAGATGCATAATGACCTCCCCGTAATAGTTTTATTATGATTAGATTTAATAAAAAAATAATTAAGTATAATTGAATATAAATAGGATAATATAATTATTAAAATATAAATGGAATGATAATAATTGTTTTATGTTTTTCAGTGTAGGGATGATCACCATAGCACTGTGTGCAGTAGTTCTACTACTATAGTAAGCTGCTTCTTAGAAAGGACATTTTATCATGACAGATAATGAAATGATAAAAGTAAAAAAAGAAAATTGTCACATTTATGAAAAGCAAAGCTGAATTTTCAGCATCATTACTTGGTTTTCAGTGTCATATTTTCTCCAGTATCATTCTAATATGCTGCTCAAGAAACATTTCTGATTATTATCAATGTTGAAAACAGCTGTGCTGCTTCATGTTTTTGTGGAAACTACAGCATATTTTTCCACTAGGATTTTTTTGATGATGAAATAGATTCAGATGCATTTATTTACACTTAAAACATATTGAATAAAATCTTGAGCCACTGGATGACTTACTGAATGAAGAGCTAGCACTAACTGGTAGAATAATAATACAGTACATTTATGCCTTTACCTTTTATCAGACTCAGTGTGGATTGTGTAATTGTAGCTTGTGATACAGTGCATGCTTTGGTAATTATTGGAGCGTAAAGTCAGTGCTTAAGCAAACAATGCTGGTGTCATATTTTCCTGTCTGGAGTGCAGTTCAAACCAGAACTGACTGGAGACGATGGACTGAATCCAGATCATATATCAGCTGCTGACAATATACACTTAAGGTTAAGAATGACTTCATGCGCATGTCTGACAAGTCTTTTGAAATTTTTGTGATCTATGTAAGGAAGGACATTTTTTTAATTATTTTTATATATAGTATACATTTATACACTTATCCTGAAACCAATAAAATTAATTTTAAATGATAAATTTAAAGACAACAACTATTTGTAGCCAGATAATTTTTCTGGTTGTAATAAATACCACATATAGCACTACAATTAAAGGATCCCAAAGATAAAAAGTGTTTTAATCAGTGACTAAATGGCCCTTTAATTGACCATAAAAAACAAAACAATGGTATTGTCATGGTAGTGTACAAAAAATGTCATGCACACAACAGGTCGATGAAAGGAATCAAACTGACCTCCTGGGTGGCGCACACACACACACAATCAATCAGTCAGACAGTGTGTTTTGTGGATAAGGGAATCAACATGAATGAACTAATGTGGAGATTGAGCAGCGCATTTAATAGGATCCTGTTGTAAACCTGCCTGTATCTCTGCTGATAAGACCCTTGTGTGGACCACTTTTAAAGACATATTGCCGCTTTTTCAACTTGTCAATCACACTGTGCAGGATTGGGCATAACATTTGTGCAACATATTGCTTTTTTTTATTTTAATAGACTGAATTTCACTTTACTTATATTATGAGCACTAATAATAAATCTGAATATTCCATAATTGTGTAAGTTAATTCCTAGTATAGTTAATATGTAACAAATAAATATATAAATAATAAATATTTAGCATGGGATACTGAGTACTCCAAAAAATGTCTAAGGTTATGTAGTTAACCCATGTTCCCTTAAAGAGGGAACGGAGACGTTACATATGGGAACTCGCATGAGAGACCAATCTCCTTCGAGTCAATGAGAAAAGGCCAATGAATATTGCCGTGGATTAATTACAGCCAGGTGCACCTTATCACAGCACGAGTATAAGAGGGCATGGATGGAATGCACTTGCAGGTTTTCGCTGAGGAGCCAAATCGGCATCTGCGCGACCCAGGATCGTGGCCACATTTCTTTTGGGAACGTGGGTTACCTACGTAACCTTAGACGTTCCGCTTCTGTCGAGTAACTCCGACATTACATATGTGAACAGACCCGTGGAAACCGCTACGACCCTGTGACAGCGTTACCCTGGTGCCGACAGGCAAGCGTGTCAGCAAGAGAGTCTGCACATAAGCTTCTCAACACCCTGGGGGCCAAATGGGGATCCCGCAGGGATGCCGGATGTACTGAAGCATGGGTTGAGGGTGGAGACATGAAGTAAACTGTATAACTGTATAAACACAGTTTTTTGATGTGAATTAGAGGAATACACTATATCGATAGATATGGATATAAATGAAGGGAAACACAGCCTTCTGGCTGACTGTGGAGCAAAAGAAAATTTCTGAGCCACAACCTACTGGGCGAAGGAGACCCAGTAGGAAAACAGCCAGAGCTACTCCGCTCTAGATCCGACTGCGGGGCAGGAGAAGAGGGGTTCGCCTTGGCACAGGGAAACCTCTAAAAAAGGCACACGGATCCCGTGGAACGCCGATCCTGAGTGTGAGACCGGTGCCATGCCCATCTCGGGACTCGATCGTGTAACCATTGTGTAATGTCAGCATGGCCTGCACACGCTCCTCTCTGTGGCGAGGCAGAATCAAGATGTGAAAATACAAGTCCGAATGCATGTTAGTATACTCTTCGGCGTGAGCATCTTGAACGGCAGCCTGAGAAGGGACCTGTTCAGAGCTTGAAGGTCCAGGATGGATCACAGCCCACTGCTCTTTTTGGGCACGATGAAGTAGGGACTGTAAAACCCTGACCTCATCTCGGCTGGAGGAACAGGCTTGATTGCGTCCTTCGCCAGTAGGACTGCATCCTCCACATACAGGACAGCAGCATCTGTGTCTGAACGGAGAGTGGTGTAGAGGATGCCTCTATACTTGGGCAGGCGCCTGGCGAACTGAATCGCATACCATCTATGTCAACCACTGCGAGGGGTTGGGAAGCTGTAACCAGGCCTCCAACCGAGTCGCAGGAAGTATCAAGGGTACGGTAACAGCCGTGCCCACGGTGGGGCAGCCTGGTGGGGAACCAGGGAGGGGACTGGCCCCAGAAGGATGAATGTCCTGGGGGTGATTCTGGCTGCTCTGGGCAGCCCCTACCTGCTCCACAGGTTCCCGCCCTGGTGATCCAGGGCTCCAGGTCTGCATCTGGGGAGAGAACAGATATTGGATTAGATGGAAACCTCGGGCACTGGTCCCAGAGGAATGGAATTTTGCTCTTTTTGTGAAAATTTGGGTACCGTGGACCGGCGGCAGCTGAGTACACAGGTACCGCTCCCAGTCCTCCTCCGGGAGTGGGGGCGCAGATGGTGTCAAACTTTGTTGACGTCTGACATCTGTGCCAGGTTTTGCCAAAGGTGACGCTCCTGAGCCACTACCGTGGACATCACCTGGCCAAGGGCACGTGCGGTAACCTTCATCGCCTGCAGAGCGAAGTCGGTCGCCGCACGGAGTTCCTGCATCACCCCTCGGTCAGATCCACCCTCGTGCCGATATTTGAGCGCTTTGGCCTGGTACACTTGCAGTGTGGCCATCGGGATCGCGGGCAGAGTACCCAGAAACCAATCGTCCAGCCTCAAAGGATCGGACGGGGGCACATGGGGTACCTCCAATCTGATAAACATCTCAATCTCTTCGGGTACACCAAAGGAGACGCTGGGCCTGGTGGCATTCGGGGAAATTACAGTCTGACTGGTGTTTTTGCAAATTGAAATATAATAATAATAATTCCACTATTAATCTAGTGAAATGCTGCAATTATCTGCAGTGAAAATAAAACATGACTGCATTCCCAAACACACACAAAACTCACAGCATGAGCAATAAACATTCATTTACTGTGCACTAGGGTTGTAACGGTATACCGGTATGGCAGTTTATCGTGATATTGACATGTACGATTATCATATTGTGCACATTTGCTTATTACCGGTTTTGAAAAAAATGAAAAAATGAAACGATCTCACTCGCGCTGCAGTATATTCAACGTCTTTGCGCTTGACTGCTTAGACTCCTCCCATACAACGGAGAAAAAGTATGATACAGAGGCTGCTAATTCTAATCTCTATCTATATAGAGATTAGATCCACATGTATATCCTCTATATCCACATGTTCTCCCATATTCGCGAGCACCATCCCTCCGTGAACATAAAAATATTAAAGACGTATTATTTCTGTAATGCAGAGGGATGCCAGTCATGTAATTGTATAAATCAAAATCTAGCTGTGCAGTAAATCAAATCGCGATGTGCGTGTCTTTGCATATACAGCGCACAAACGCTGCCATATATTGTAATTCGATATTCTGTGTCTCTGTATGAAAGAGCAGTGCCGTTTTGCCTATAGTATATCTAGGGCACACTCAAGTCCGCGTGATGCTCGTGGTTTTAAAGCGTCTGCTGTCTCAGTAGGGACTGAAATATATTACTGTTATTAAATATATTAGCTCTTTTGCTTTGTTTTATAGTATACCTCTCGTATAGAGAAGCAAAAGTTGAAAACTGATTGTATTTTCAATAAAATATTTGGTATTGAATTATAGAATCCAGACCAATTATATCAGACAACCCATCCAAGTTATAGCCACATTTCAATTCCTTTTACATCCTTGTTTACATCCATCCAACATGACCCTGCACATATTGCTCTCGTATATGCTGTTAAAGAAGAAGAACAGCTTAATTTATTCTTGTCTAATATAAAGAGAAATATTTTGTTCAAATGGGAGATGCAAAGCTTTATTTAATTTTTCTCCCCAAACGTTGTTTTTTTGGGGGGGGGGTTGGTAAAAAAAGATTGTTACAATAAATGTTCAACCAAAAACCATATCTTCTTTTATTCATTTAAGGGTCATTGTAGCTGATGATTATAATAATAATGATGATAGTTTAATACCGTAATACCATATACCGTGAAACACAGATTATCATACTGTGAAAATCTCATACCGTTACAACCCTACTGTGCACATAGCCGGAGATCTGAGCTCCCTGTTGCTTCTTCCTTTGCCGGTCCCGGCCAGCCTTCATCTCCACCAGTCCCACCCATTCCTCCACCCTCTCCTCTGGATCCCCCTGCTTCTACCTCATCTCCTGTCCTCACAGTTCCCACTGCTTGTTCCAATTCACCCAATTTCCTGGCTTAGACATAAACTTCATCGGCTTGAATATGGCTTTTTTTTCCCTGTGCTCCTCCATGGGTCCTCATCCCTCAGACTTTGCCATCTCCTTCAGCCCTCTAACCCTCCTTCACTTCAGCTCTACCTTTGTCCTCACTCCCACTGGATCCTCCTTTATGAGCTAATCCATGGTCTTTGCGAGGCTGCAGCTACACCTTCCTTGCTTTGCCTTCATAATGTTTCTTTTTTGCATTATTAGTTTAAATAAGGTTACTACTGCAAATGTATCCTGCCTCTAGTCTCCCTTCCTTAAAATGTTTGTGAAATCTTTCTTGAGTATAACATAGAAAGTTAGTAGTTTCTCCCCAGAATCATGTTACTGCATCAATGTCTTTCACTCTGTTAAGTTAAAAGGGGTTTCCATGCTGAGTTGAAGACACGAGAGTTATGAACTTCTCAGCTACTTCATCTCTTACCCAGCATGCCCCTGAGACCCTCAGAAAAATGTCTAGTAGCACAAGCAATAAAAGTGCTGTGCCACAGTGAAGTGACTTCATCTCACAGTAAAGCTCTCAGTGATATATGACACAGAGGGTAAAAAGGGGATCCCAGCATGAGTGCTGGGGCACCATGGACCTTATTGCCCCCATGTGCCTCTTTGTAATTTAATGCAGAACATTGGAGAACAGCTGTTACAGAATCTTTATGTAAACTTCTGCTGTGTTTAGCTTCATAAATTTGCTAATATCCATTGGCAGCCTGATTTTACAGGAAGATATGTTTTAGTGGTCCCATTCCCATGCCAAGAAGTCAATGGTGTGAATACTTAATTATTTGGTTTAGGACCACATCATGCCCATGTGCCAGGTACAAATATCTTAGAAGTTGTTCGCCTTTGTTGTAGTTGCCTTTGGCTAACTGGGGGGTTTACACACAAATATATTAAGGCATTCTTTTTAATGAATCTCTCAATGGAGCTGCTCAGTTATGGAATGATTTTAGACTCAGATGCACGCACAATTATCCATACGCTACATAAATTTAATGCATGTTTCTTATTACAAACACACAAATACCTTTCAGTTTGATTATGTGGACATTCAGGATTAAATGCTTGTACAGCGATTTGTACAAATAAAGACATGTTTGCGAATAAAACTGGTCTGTTCTACATTAATATATAATAAATTTCCGCATGCAAAAAGGAATCTGTGCATTTGTGAATCAGCTGACGTGTTCATTTATTGACGTTTTGTTCGAGTCAATCTTGTTCGTTTTATTTGGATTTTGAGACTTAATTTTCACATTTTTACAGCTTTTCAAAACGCACACACACACACAACTACCTAGGTTTTAAGTCGGTTATAATTATCGTTTGCGGTAGCGAAATATCAGTTTCCATTTCCATTATTTTTGTCATTAATTGTAATTATGCAGTGAGATTATTGTCTGACAACAGCCAGTGCTCCACATAGAGATCTGATCTGATCATCATCCAATCTGTCTGGAATGACAAGAAGAAAAAGAACAAACTGAGACAGACTAAATACAGAAGAACTGTGGCAACATCTCCAAAAAGAAGAAAAAAACCTACCTGGAAAGCTACAGTACTGTTCAAAGTTTTAGACACTTGTGTAAAAATGCTGTAAAATGAGAATGCTTTCAAAAATAATGTCATATAGATTTAATTTATCAATTAACTTCTATTAACTAAATCAAATACATTTTTGGCTTTACAGCTTTTGGTAAAACAGCTTCTGTTCCGAGGTACACTTGCCCTTAGTTTTTCAGGGAGCTTTAATTTCAATTAAACTGGCTAAACAGATAAATATGAAATTTAGCAGGAGATTTTCAGCTCCTAACTCGTTTTGCATGAAACTGGATGAAAAGAAAGAAAAACAGTACTGTAAGAGTTTCTGGGAAAGTGACACAGAGTTATTGCTGAAAGTGCTGAATGTGACTGTTAAGTTAACTTTAGGAAAATAGTTATTTCGAGGGTTACTGTTGTGGTGATGAGTGGAGACTGCGGTTGGGACTGAAACAAGCTGTTATTAGACAAAACTTTTCTGTAAGTTGTTTAAATGAGCAAGCATATTCCTGATACTCTTTGTTTGCAAGTTTTAGTGATATTATATTGTATCAGATCCTGTTTTTATAAGAACTGTACAAAGTAGTTATATTTGCTATAAGATAATAAATGTAAATTAAATAGGATTTAAAATATTATCATGGCAAAACATCTCAAGGTTACCTATGTAGCCCTATTTCCACAAGGGAACAAGACACAGCATTGAATGCTTTGGGAATGCCTCCGGATTTACCACACTCTAAATCATGTCTGTAATCAGACTAATGGATAAGTGCTACGTCACTGATGGGGTGACATGTAACCAGGAAGTTATAAAAGCATGTGAGGTGAACACAGCAGCAGCTTCTGGAAGAATGAGTATAGTGCCTGCAAGGAGGCTGGAAGTATGGGCACTTAAGGGACATACCCTGATCTAGGGTACAGAAAATCTCTGGCTAAGCAATGAAGAATGAAGTGGCCACAGACAAGATCTCAGAGTCTCTTCAGTGATGTGACGGCTATTAGGAAGACAGTTTTTAGTGAAACCTCCATTTGAAACTTAACAGAGAGTCTTTAGAACCACGGCCAGGTCCCATGGTGGAACACAGGACTCAGAGTTTAGTATATCATGGAGGAAACCAGGGGGTCTCTTACAGACTGAATACTGAGAGGGGTGTGTAAAGCCGTTATAGCTACCAGATACACATTTAAGGTGAAGTGGTTAAACTCTGCAGAAAATATAGCCTGCAAAAACTCTACCACTGGGCAGTTAACTGGGTCAAGATGGCAAGCTCTACACCAGAAATTAAAAAGCTTCTACTGCAGGCCATACAATTTGCTTGTGAAGCGCGCTCAGGATTGGAGAATGGTTTCAACAATCTTGGCTGAAGGACTGGAAGCTACGAGTTGAACCCCCACAGGGGCCATACCTACAACTTCAACAGCTCCGGGCAGGGGTGAAGAACGGAGTCCATCCAGAATGGGGCTTCTAATTGCAGACAGACTCCATCCCGGCACACAAAAGCCTTGGCAAAAGTCTGTACCATGGCATCCAGCCCCAGGTGAGCTGGATGAACTAGAGAGTGCCAAAGGGGACGTGCAATGCATCTTAAGTCTCAAAAAGATCCATCTGAGCCTGGCCCGGAAATAAATTCTCCATATCTGATTGCCATCCATTTCCCGGCCCTCACCCCCTGTCTCATCTGCTCCCATATTGAGATGCCCAGGGATGTGATCTGCTCTTACTGAAAGGAGTTTTCCCTGGGACCACAGAGATGTGCCATGCCAGCTTGTACAAGGGGCATGAACACAGGTCTCTCTGGTGGTTGATATAAGAGGACACCCATGTGACCACACCCCAATTAGTGAGGAAGGCATCTGTTGTTAATGTTACACAACAACAAGGAACTCTCAACACCAGCTGTTGTGACAAGAACCAAGGTTTCTTCCACATGTCTAAGGCACGAAAGCATTGCCTCATGACCTTTATTATGCAGAGCGGATTTCCCTCTTTGAGGAAAACCCCTTGTTCTTGAGCCACTACTGTAGAGGTCTCGTGTACAGCAAGCCAAAATGTATCATGTTGGACGCAAACGCCATCAGACTCAGCAGTCTCTAAAACTACTTGACAGTGACTGGTTGGCCTTCTATGACTCTCACGACTGCAATGAGGATCGACTCATTCAAGTGTCGTCTCAGACAACTGTGTCATGGACTGCATCATGGTCGCATCCCACACCATGCCCAGATAAGTGGTGCTCTGTAATGAATAAAAACACATTTTTCATAACCCCAACTCTTTCATATGGGTGAGAATGACATCTCAATGTTAAAACACCAAGCTGCAATTGAACTCAAATCAACCAATAATCAATATCATTTAGTAAGCAGATGCCCTGGAGTTGCATTGGGGCCATTCACATACTTTGTGAAACTTCAAGGTGAGAGTGCAAGGCTGTAGGGAAGAACTCGATACTGGTATGCTTTTCCCCTGAAAGCACACCTCAGGAACCTTACTGTGTTGAGGAAGGATGGAGATATGGAAATATGCAGTCACTTGATCTGAGACACGTCCTGTTGTATGGCAAGCATCTTAAACTTGAGACACATTACTGAGCAGTTCAGTTGATGTAGATCTAAAATCTGACGCATCCATCCTGTCAGAAGTTACCATGCTGTCAAAAAAATCTACTACTAAGGGAATCAGTCTCTTGATATGTAGCAAGTTCCCCAGAGTCACTACATTTTTGTTTGGGGGATACTGGAATATGCACTCACTTGGAGACCACTGTGGCACAGAGCTGACCACAGGGAAGAGCGTCAAAGAGGGAATCTCCACCCACTGCACCATGGCTGAGGGTGAACGGAGCTCAATGGACTGTAACCGGGATTTATAGGCAGACATGCCCCCCTCTTCTCCCGCCTTTGTCTGAAATCTACCTCTGTCACCAGAGCCATCTGCTCCACCCTGGCCTTCCACATCCTCCTCTTCACCCTGGCTCATTGGCTCTCCGTCTCTGCCTCGGGCTCCACCACCTGCTCTGCGGCCAAACCCCCTGGAGTCATCAGCCCTTCCTACACCATGGTTCCATCATGGCTAAGTCATGGTTCCTCTTCCGGCTCCAATTACCATTCAATAAAATGCACCTGTGTTTGTTGACCTTTTATTGTGGCCAGTCTTAGGCACACCTGTGCAATAATCATGCTGCTTAATCAGCATCTTGCCACACCTTTGAAGTGGATGGATTATCTCAGCAAAGGAGAAATGCTCACTAACACAGATTCAGACAGATCTGTAAACAATATTAGAGAGAAATAGGCCTTTTGTGTACATAGAAAAAGTCTTAAATCTTTGAGCTCAGCTCATGCATAATTGGGGCAAAAACAAAAGTGTTGCATTTATAATTTTGTCCAGTGGAAATGGTATATAACTTCATAGCAAAGATAGGTTCACACTGCAGACCTTCAACATACACACACACACATACAGTAGTAGGTAATTAAATACACAAACAAACAAACTAGTAAATAAATAATGTAAAAGAACAGTAAAGTAAAGAGCCAATACAATCTCAAGAATGTGGTCATTGCATGACTGTGGCATATTATATGTGGCATATTATTGTGGCATGTTTTGGTATGATAATTGTTTTAAAAAATGTGAGTTTTGTATGAGTGTGTGCTTGTGTGTGATTTGCTGTGGACAGACCTGATACCAGAAATATTGAAAAAAGGTGAAGTTGGGCAAGTCTTGACCTGCCGAATACATTCCAGAGCAAAGCATCAGGAAACAACGTCTCAAGAAACACAGGGGATTTCCACTGCAACAATTCAAGTAATACAAATGAACTCAGGTGAACCTGCAGCAATTAAACTATTAACCTGACCTCTCTTATTATGTAGAGATTAATGTCTACGTTCATTGACAATCACAAGAACAGCCCCAATAAGACAACCTGAAGGAAATGGTGGCGTAAATGACACCAAATGCTCCACCTCTACTGGAACACACATTCCAGAGCTCATTCATGCAATAAAACAGCGCCAACAATAACACCTACAAACCAGACCATGCACTTTCCCAACATACAACTGATCACATGGAATATGTCAGCAATGCTTGGGGGATGGCAGTGGGCCTGTCCGAACACACCTCTCTTATACATATCCTGAAAGAATGTAAACAAACTGGGGGCTCTGATTTTTTATTGGCCGCCCTTTGGAAAAGCCCGGCCCTTGACTGCTCAGGTGATTCCTGACTTCCTGTTGCACAGAGTGGTGTGCAGCCACGTGGTTGAGATTGAGTTACACCCTTTACAAACATCTAATGAAGTCAATGACCTGACAGTTACCGCATAAACCCGGGTGCCACTGTTACTTCAAGCTTTGTGTAATACGGAAGTTCAACCATTCCACAACATGGCCATATGAGCAAAATAATAGATGCTCATCTGATGTTTTGATGAATAGTAATGGCATCAACACTGGGAGTTTACAGCTGTCTGGTATATCCTGAACCTGAATATATCATTAACTATGTATTATTGCTGAGCCCAAATTGCTTTCTTTCTTATACATATTAAAAGAACAGTTCACCCAAACATTATATTTTGCTGGAAATATCTTGAGCCATTTTAGTTTCTTCATCAGATTTGGGGATGTGTAGCATTCTTACCATTTCTCACTTATGAATCCCATGCAGTGAATGGATGCCATGAGAATGAGAGTCAAAAGAGCTGATTAAAAACATCCCATTTACGTCCTATCATCCTTGAAGAGTTCACAATTATGTAATTGTAACAATTTATAGTTAATTATTGAATTATTAGTAGACTAAAAGGGTTGTATGCACTGCATTTTAAGATACAGATTTTGTATTAGATAATTTATAGTAGGGTTCTATTAATTGTCAAATAAAATCTTGGCTGTTTCAAAGTTCAAATTTTATAATGGTGGTTAATGTTATCCATATGGTTAATGTTATTTGTTTAACAACAGTAAAATTAAATCATTTTTGTGTTTGTTGTCAGTACATCATAGGTCAAAGAACGTATAGGTCAAAGAACAATGCCAACATGACAGATATCTTATGTCTCCATATTTAAATAAATAAATTCATAAAATAAAGACGTGAAAACATTTTGAAATTCTTTGCCTCAACACCAAATCCTGATTGTGTGGAATCCTGAAGGATACAAATACCTACAATTCTAAGCGATCTCTATAAATGATTCTGACACATTTTAAAGGAGCATAATGTCCGTTCCTCTTTATAGAAGCATGTTTTAGGGTGTAGCTGCTGACTCATGGGCCAAAGGAGGGGGTAAACACTTGTCGTCTCCACCCTCCTTCAATTGTACTTCTAGATTTTCAGACAGCTATGTCCAACTTCGGCGCCAGTCCTTTCGGAGCTACTCATTTTCTTTTCGTGCCCCATTTCAGCTGGATCAGCACATCCTCGCCATCTCTGTCATAAAGTTTGTATGTACCAGGGAGAAATCTAAATGCTGCTCAGATGAACAATTGGATGATGTTTCTGTGAAATATATTTAACTGCTACTGTTTCGGGTCAGTTCTGGGAAGGTCAAGACGTGCTCTATTTGTGGCCAAAAACTACTGCCAAGTTATTTATTAAATAGCACAATAATAAATACCACAAGATCTAAAGTACTTCTATACTTAACATCGGCACAAATGCAAATATTACGTTTATTTTGTATAACGGTTTAATAAGCAATACACATTTAATATGCTATAAGCACAGCAACATGCAATTTTCAGACACAATATTGTTTTTGCTTATATTTCTGCCAGTACACCATTTCAAACAAATCAGTTGTGCCTTCTTTTTAAGTTTTGAACAAATAAGATAAGTCAATGATTCAATAATCTGTTCAATAAAGACACTCACTTGCTTTTCTTCATGAATGAATTAGTTGGATTGAACAAATGAACCTATTCAATAATCATATCATAAAGAAAGTGGTCGGTTGGTTCTCTCGTTGAATCAGATGGTTTGAATGAATCAGGTGAATGAATGATTTTATGATGCATGTATAATTAAATCTATGATTAGCATTTTAGATTTTTTAGATTATAGCATTAAGTCACGAGCGAAGGAAGTGTCTTTATGTAAGTGAGCCTGGCTGATGACATAGCAAACAGAAGTTGCAAGTCAGAGTGATACAGATAGACATGCATGCATGCACTAATAGAGCCTTTTTGAAGACTGTCTGGGCTCATTTTTATAACATATTTCATTTTACTCTTTATGGTTGTGCTTGCTTCACTGAAGATTGTCCAAGGGTGAAATATATCAGTGTGTGCATTTACTAATGTCAAGTAACTGTAATGGTGACCTCCCTTTACAGCCCCCCACACTGATGATGGTGATTAAACCTAAGGCTGCTCTATGATACGATTAAAACATTCCAAATGTTCATAGTTCAAATGTCGATTTGTGGCTGTTCACATCATTCACAACTGATCGCCTTCTGCTTGAATAAACGCGCTAATCTGGCTCCATTGCCAGGAGTGAACCTGAATGTGAAAAGTGAGCCAAGTTCCAGATGCTCAGAGACTGTCCAAGGAAATTAGAGTGAAAATGCATCATTGCTCTTCATTTCTCTTAATCTGTATATTATGATCCTCACTGTGTTGCTGTTTTTATGCTTAAGGACACACAATGTATGTATAAAAGTAAGGGTAAAATGTTGTTGTCTCTCACATTATAATCCATTAGAAATGTTTGGCTTGTAAACGGTGCTCAATTTGTGTAGATTATTCTGAGGTTTTTATCAGCAGTTTAGACTCTCATTCTGACGGCACCCATTCACTGAGCAAGTGATGCAATGCTACATTTCTCCAAATCTGTTCACATGAAGAAACAAACTCATCTTGGATGGCCTGAGGGTGAGTAAATGAGTGAATTTTCGGCAAATGTCATTTTTTGGGTGAATGCTTCACTTAAACTTGCATCTTCACTGATCAAACCTAATTTGTCATATATATCTTTAGCTTAACCGTTTGTTTTAAAGTAGGTAAGCACCTGCAAATCAAATAAACAGAAACTATCAGCATGTGAACATATGTTCATGCATTTATTTATAGCTTACCTGTAAATAAATAATACACCAATTTTGTTAACAGTTAGTAGTGAGTTCATTCTGCAAGTGAACCGCTTGTTCTGTAATAGCTCCCAGTCATTATAATCTTTACTTGGTAACTTATTTTCAGCACTGTGTTTTCTAAATTCCAAAGCCTCTGAGGAGCCGGTTGTTGTTATAGAGATATAACACTTCGTTTGTTGTAGATGTTACTTGGCAGAATGTTTTAAAAGATTGTCATAAAATGTATCTCGAAAGTAAAGGTTTTGCAAAAAACTTTGTTTCGAGAGGATCGCTGAACGAGTAATCACACACGGCTGGCAACCCGTTTACCTAATCATACCTTGTTTATTTGCGCCCAATCAAATCTCTCCCCTTCATTATAAATTCTCCCAGCTTTCATTTCCCCGCATCTCGCTTTAGTGCATTCTTCGGAATCGCACGACCGAAGACATCCTCACCTTGCTACCTCCACGAAGACCAGATTCCTCAGCCTGCCTTTCAACTTCCTGCTACCGGTCAGCTCAACCCTTAGCCCATCTGAGCTTCCAAAGGTTCTCTATCTTAAAGTTCCCCCTTCACGCCTCCGGTGAGGTACTTTATCCAAAGCTATCCTTCGTCCCTCCCCACTTCTGCAGAGGTCCCTCATCCATAGCTACCCCACCCCTCCTCCCCCATACCGCCGCAGAGGTCATAATTCTCCTGCTATTTAAAAACCCCCTTTTGTCTAATGCCTCCCCAACTAAGCCTGGTTCTCCCAAGGTTTTTTTCCCCATTCTCTCATGGATGGGGTTTTGATTCCTTGCCGCTGTCGCCTCTGGCTTGCTTAGTTGGGGACACCTGATTTCCAGTGATCATCATCGTCTTGAACAAAAGTTTAATCTCATCATTTTACATTACCATCACTCTATTTTTCCTACTATTCTCCTTCGTCCAGCATCCCCTCTCATTGCATTTTTTTTGGGCGCTCAAATTTGGCTGCTGTCCTCCCATAGCCTTTTTGGGGGGCAGACGGTGAACGAGCTGAGAAGCGAACTCTCGCCCAGGCTAGGGTTCCATCCACTAGGGTTCGGAGTTTGCCGTTCTCCCGACTCGCTCCCCAGACAGCTCGCCAAATTTGCTTTATTCTTATTATTCTTATTATTATCATTGGATGTATACAGTATGTACCAGTGCACACTTATATGGCATAACATTAACACAGATTCAACACATTTTTTGTCAGCTGTTATATGTAATTAAAAAAATAGATGTATTTAAATTATGTTTAAAATTTAATTGCACAGTTATTTATGACAATATACTTCTTTTAATGTAGATTTGTATTATTTATGGAACATTCTTGACTTAACATTGTATTTCTATTTAAAAATATAAACATGAACACAATTACTTTATTTATTTTTCTACATAAGTACGTAGTAGTTGAGACACTTACTATGAAGTGGGACAAGCCTTAATCTAAATTTTACGGAAATAAATAAATACATTGATGGAATCTGTGTGAATAAATGCTTAAAATGCTATTTTAATCTGAAAAGATTGTTCTACTAAACTAACGAAGGTAAAGACATCTACAATAGTGAATTGGTCAGTCAGGCACAATGATGTGTCTCATGTGTCTTGTTCTTTCGTAACATCTGTTGCATGAATCAGTTCTTCAGTTGCATTGTTTAATCTGTGAATCTGTACTTCTGTACTCAGTCGCACAGATAATATCAGTAAAACCAAGTCTACATCAGTCTGTCAGATCAGATAGCAGTCTCTCTGACTCTGTGCCCACACTTCACCTTATCCACGTGTCTCTGAGGATTCCATTCATTGTGCTGATAAGCATAAAGCAGACATTTAGTCACAGTATCTTCCTGATTCATGCACAGCACACCCCACTAATCTCTCACAGCCAGTGATACCCAGCAGTTGCAGACAGACTCAGAGCATGACATAAAGCCAATTTCTTCGTTTTCCGGGTTACTTTCCTCTCAGCACCTGAGTGTAACATTGTGTGTTTCATACCAGGAATTGCTGCGGGTCTGTTGTTTTCACCAGCTATCTGACATGATAAGCCACTGTTGACACAGCAGCGGGACAGTATACATTTTTCAATTTCCCCTGTTCTTTGTCTTGATTTAAAGTGTCTTTTTTGTAATAGAAATCTCCATCAGCTGTTTGGAATAGCATATAAACAAAGCAGATCAGAGCTTTGAAGAAACACATTCTGAAATGATACATAATTGCATCTGGGATACTGGAATGCATAAACCAGTTTTAAAGTCGAATGGTTGAATAGATGTCTTTGTTAATGATGCATAACTCTTTAACATGGTTATGATTGTGTATGAATTGTTACAAAAACCATGAGTGGCACCTGGGCAAAGTGTACGAAAATTAGCCACTGATTCACCAAAACATAAAATAGTTACGAACTGTAGTGAGATTGTGTTGGAATGCTATGAGTGGCATTTGTGTGTGACAGTAAAGACAAAATATAAATTAATTCTTTGTTACATTAAGCTGATTAAAAATAAGCTTCTTATCAGGGCTTTAAGGTACATGAATGGATAATTGACGATAATCTGTATATGTGCTTACTGGTCTAATACAGTATATGTAGGTGTAATATTACCGTTCTAGCATTCTTATGCAACCGTTTTAGGGTTGAATTAAAGATGTTGTGTAAATGCTAAAGAATTTTTGTTGTATTTAAGTATGTATTTATTTATTTCCAGCTACTGCAATGTTACTTAATTCACTGTTGGATGACTGCACTAGCATTTCAGCAGGAGCAAGCTGCATCATTCACACACATTGTAAAATGATGAAGTAGTTTGTCAAAGGGTTACATCAGGATAACATTGACATGTTCCTTCTTGACTTGCTGTCGATATTTTCCCAAGAGAACTAAAGTGAAGACACTCAGGAAACTCTTTCTTGAAGCCACTGGCATAATTCAATGGAACGGAGATCAAAGGAACACTAAGTAAGAAATCAATCATGTTCACTATCACCTTTGCTGAAGAAAAGTGGCTGGTATACATACAAGTGAAGTAAAGTGTAAACATATGTAGATGTGGTGCAATTACACAATTATAAACTCTGAACTAGATCAAAGCTATTATGTTTTATATCAAAACATTTGAAATATATATATATAGGAGTAGCACTCAGTGTGTAACGATAAGCTGTAGTCGCAAAGGACAGGATGGCACTCCAGCACTCCTCTGATTCTTTGTGTTTCATGTTTCTGTTTTCATGCCCGGACTTTATCAATAAACTCATGTCTCCACCCACCTTGTCTGTTGTCTCGGTAGTTCATTCATGTATTGCAGACGTTGCAGCGAGACCTGCCATGAATGATTTTATTTATTTATTTATTTATTTTTTCATTAAGGACGCACTAAATAAATGTCAAATTTGAAATCAAAATCATTTCAATCATAACATCTCTCGGAAAACATATTTAGTTTCTATTTAGTGCTACACAGTTCTAGTATGGACTTCCCAGCAGTGCACATAAAACATAAGCTATACTGCTGCTGCGGCATAAATATATAAATCCCATAGCAAATTTAGACAAGCGGTGCTGGGGGAGGTGGAGGGTCTCAGAGGAACTGCAGGACAGGCTTACAGGCTCTTGCAGGCAAGCAGAATCAGCATGATGTGACCGCTAGAAGACCACTGGAAAGAGCCTATCTGTCATGAGTTGCACTGGAGTTGACCTATATAGTTGTCTATTGTTCCTCCGCCCCTGGACTTGTATTTATAGGCTGATTTGTGTTTTGGACACCGCGGTTCATTGTTTGGAGTTTCCCCTGTGTATTCTTCCTTGTTTTCTGTGTTTCCCTGTTTCGGTTTATCGCACTCTGGATTATTCTGCTGTCTTTGTCTGTTATGTTCATGTTTGCCATCATCGACCCTGCTCGTCTGTGCACTGAGTTTGTTTAATAAAGTAGTATGCAGATGAATCTGCACACCTCCTCGTCTCATCGTTACACTATCAGTCTGCGCCATCTAGAGTCTAAAGATATTTAGACTCTACCTGAATATTTCACTTACCCGAAATTGGTCTTTGCTTGCTAAACCGGTCATGATCCAGTCCATACACTACGTACATCACAAAGCAAATTACATCCCAGTCATGTGATGATCATACATTCACGCCTGCGAGTAATGTTTACAATAAGTCACATGGAAGCATAGAAAATTTGGCTTCTGCTGGATGAATGAAAATACCTGAAAAATCTGGTTTCCGCTGGCTGAATGAGAATAGCCTGGGGTCAGGATTTTCAGTTGATGAAAAGATGATGACTCACCTGACAGATTACCATTGCTCTGCTGATGTCCTCTTCATGTAGTTATATCCATCAAATAGATGCATGTACGGTTAACCCCACCCATTCATAAACCAGGGCTTAGTTATCAAAGAAAGAGACAAAAAAAAACCTTCACGTGACTCAGATAACATTTACTCAGCTTTAATAAGCACATGTGTGAGACAAATGGATATACCTGACCATGAGTCAGATTAAGACTGAGTAAGACAAAATAAGACTAATCTTATTCTTTGAAAGTAACGTCATATTGTCTTCTGGGTCTGTTTAATGTGAGGGAGAGTGAATATTGTGTTTACAAAAGACTTAATTATATTAAGGTGTGTGTGTGTGTGCGTGCATGTGTAAGCAAGCCTGATAAAGAAGTGTTTCAGGTTTCATCAATCAGGCGGCAATGTACAGTAGAGTGTCAGGAAAATGTCTCAGGGTATTGGGTTGACTTGTATTTAAAAATATATTTTCTCAGTTCTCTCTATTACGGCAGTAGAACGCCTGTATTATATTCAACTACATAATTAGTGGTATCATTGTGCTGGAACAAAACGAGAAGAACAGTATGTGCTGATCTCTTGTTAATGGTTAGTACGGATCAGCACGACCTGCATCCTTTTTTCAAAGGACTTTATTTGTACTCTTGACAGGCATAGGTTCACTAACGAGACAATTAATCACTGAAAAACAAAGAGCGATGAAATTAAAAATGTCTGGCAAAGTAATGACTGGTCTGAATGCTAAGTAACTGTTCAATAAGGTCATAGCATTGCCCCATGATAAGAAACATCTGTAAATCGAACTTCTATGAAGATTAATGTTTAACAACAGCCAAAGAATCTTAAGAACTAGGAAGCCAAATATTTGTTGTAAAGGGAAGCAGGCGGTTACTGGCAGACATTTCCTTGATGAAATTCCCCATTAAAAAATTCCTCTAAATTAATCTCTGCACAGAAGCCCGCTTCAACCCAACATGCGTGACAGCTCAAATCCAAACAGGAAAACAAATCCAAAACTGCTTATATAACTTATAATGTAGTAATTATGTGGACAAACACAAAAAAATTATTTACACTCATATCGAAGGGTTAATTCACCTAGACATTTTGTCTAAAGCTCTTCCCTTCATAATTACAAACTTGAGTTTGTAATTAATTGAGTGGGTGAATATAACCGAACAGATTAAAAGGGAACATAAGGGTTTTGCCTAATCTCATGTCAGATTAGTTAGTTTCATTTTCAGGAACTCGAGCTGCGGACGTGGTTACTCGTGCTGTAGCCAAACTGAATGCAATGATGTGGAGGTGCCAAGTTCTAATATTTTATTCAGAATAGAACATAAATCACGGAACAAGTTTAAACTGAGAAAATGTATCATTTTAAGGGAAAAATATGTTGATTCAAAATTTCATGGTGTCAACAAATCCCAAAAAAGTTGGGACAAGGCCATTTTCACCACTGTGTGGCATCTCCCCTTCTACTTACAACACTCAACAGACAAACATTCAACATTTGCGCCAAATGTTCTCTATAGGTGAAAGACCGCCCACGCCATTGGTAGGTCTATGGGAGCTGTAGTGGCCATAGAGAGGCATCTTTGGCTGACTCTGTGTGAAGTAAAGGAAAAGGACAGAGTCTGCCTGATGGAGCCCCGCTTGCACCTTAGGGCCTGTTTGGCGAATCAGTTAACACCGTCGTCGACAGGCACCAGGAGGCGTGTTTCAGGGCTTCAGAGGGCAGCCCCTGCCAAAGAAAAGCACACTTCACCCAAGGGTGTGGAGCCTGCTCGAACTAGGCACCCTCAGGAGACTGCCCTGAGGGGTGTCTCCGGCGGACATCTCTCCCTGGTCATATGTTTCCTCCACGGTGCGCTGAGGTTGAGACCTCTGTTACGTTCCCGGGTCATGGCCAAAGCCTTCCTTTACCCGCGAGCAGTCCAGTTACAGTCCTAAGTTACCTACGGTCACACCACAGCCAGTAGTACTACAGTACTACAGACTTAAAGAAGATGGATAGTGGATGCCATTAATACTTCTTACGAGTACTCTGGTCTCCCGCCAAGGCTAGGAGTCAAAGCGCATTCAACACGTGGTGTGGCGGCCTCGAAGGCCCTGCTAGCAGGGGTTTCATGGCTGACATCTGTGATGCTGCGGGGTGGTCCACCCCTCATACTTTTGCCTGTTTCTATGGGTTGGACTTGCGAGCCACTCCCGGCTCTTCTGTTCTCGCTTAGCTGTGCACAAACACACACTAGGCAGTGAACTTGAAAGTCTGGTGGCGTGGGCATCTCGTTGACGCAGCTCGAGTTCCTGAAAAGGAACGTCTCTAGGTTATGTATATAACCCTAGTTCCTTGAAGTAATGAGACCCTACGTCTCGAAACCACACTTTCGCTCCACTGCATGACAGGAGCTAGTTTGCCAGCCGGCATTCATGTGCTTTTATGCTTCCTGGCACCAATTTTATTGTTAACCCCAAATGATGCAATGCATAACTTTTTTATTTGCAGAATGTACTCATATACATATTCCAGGATGACAATGCAAAGATTCATCAGATGCAAATTGCTTGGGATTGGCTACTACAGAATCCTGACGAGTCGACTTACTTCATTGGATAGCTTTGATAACATTGTACTTTTTTGTGGCATTGTTTTGAGATCTTGTACTGACAATGGGAGTGTCTCATAATCTATAAAGTCGACTCAGTGTATCCTAAAGGCTTTCAATGGGGTGTAGCTCAGGAGCCTGTGGTGGATATTTCATGTGTGAAAGTGCTTACTCAACCACTGTTTCACAGAGTGAGCCTGATGAATCTGTGCCATTGTCCTCCTGGAATATGAACATGGGCTTTTCTGTCAACATGGCTGTTTCAGAAATAATAAAATCTACACACTTCATCAGTTAGGGTTAAATAATTTTTGGCCAAACATATAACACATCATAAACATTAATCACTGCAATAATTATTTGATCCTAAAACAATAAGTATTTACTTATTGATATCCAAACGGCAGTTTTCAATTTCAATGTTTGTACTACAAAAAAAAAAAAACACACCAAAAAAATTATATCAAGCCAAATATCATATGATGTGAATGTCAGTGTGACCTATAAACTCTGATGGGAACAAAAGCACATCACGACTCAGGATGAAAAAAATGACATTTCTTTAATATTCTCACAGGTCCTGACATGTCAAGACATCTGTTAGATAGCTTCAGTGCTGTAAAGCGTTCCAAGTTTTAATGCTTGCCTGACATGCTTATTTGACAAAACCCTCTCAAATATCAAAAAGAAAGATTAAATATTTAAACTAGAAGAGGTTTAGAGGATGAATGTTTGAATCTTTAAGAAGAGCAAAAGATAAATACGTAAAACCACTGCGCTTCACATTTTTGTCTGACATCTTTGAAACTGACCTTTTACTTCAGATTAAGCAAAGCTGGAATAGTATATACATGTCTTTGAAAATATTTTGTACAAGAAGCACTGAACATGCTCTCTCCCACACACACACACACTAACGTTCCACCAGCACATCTCACTCGCCTCATGGATGAAATGTGAGAGGGTCCAGGAGGAGGACTTTGCACTCATTGACACTCTATCACCATTCTCCTCCATTGCATCTAAATTAAGACTGGCACAGTGGAAAAACGTCTTCTTATAAATATAGTATGTCTTCACCTGGCAACATTAAAAGAGCACTGGTCATAAGACCTCGTCTGTTAACTAGGCCTGTCAGTTACCCAGGGCTGTTATGCCTTTATGTATTATATAATATAATATTATACCAAAGGTAAAATGAGTAATTTCAGGGACTGAATAAACTGCATGACTTAAAAAGCAGAATTTCATGTCATGATAAAATGCAGCATCAGTACACAAAAACTAGGGGTGTGCAGTGAAGCCAATATCTGTACCTGTATTGGTGGCAAAATCATTTGTATTTGTATCTGTATTGGGGTAAAACGGATGTGGATATGAGATAGTTACTGTCTTGAATTTCTTGGTGAACTGAATCATCACACAGACTCATCATGCTGCCCTAATTACTTCCAATCATCTAATTTAACTGGATAACCAGTGGCCATTTTAGTTAAACAGGATAGGGATATTTGTATCTCTTCACTTCTCTGTGTTTGCTGAATTCCAGGCAAGAACTGAGTGATTTGACATGAAGAAGGGAGAATTGCATCTTAGAGAGCTGAAAAAAGCAACTACACAGAACAAATAACAAAGTGAATAAATCATTTATTTAAAGTGCATATTTAGGTTGTTGTAATCAAAACAAGTTGGTTTATATATCTGACCCAGCATGCTGGGTTGCTTTTTTAATGGTTTAAAATGACTGCATTGCTAGGCTAAAATGAACCCAAACTGGGTTAGGCATTAAACCTACAAAACTTGTTCATTTTAAAATCACTTTTACACACAAACAATGACTATCAAAAGGGAAATATTTATTAAAAATTAAGAGAAACTGTAAAAGGAAACATGGATGTTACAATAAATGCAGAAAAGTATGGCAATAACAGCTACTGGTTTATAAATGAAGCACTGAACGTTTGTTAAATATAACAAGATCAGATTTTACTTTTTTGGTAAATTTTATATATTGTATACGATATAAATTTTGCATATGAAGAAGCACCATCAGCACAGCAAAGGCATGTGACATCTTCAACATTATCCAGGGCACTTTCCTCCTTTAAAACCCCTGTTGCATCACTTCAGCGGAAAGGTCCTCTTTGACCAGCTTTCATCCCAGCCACTGCACGTTCTTCATTAGTGGCCTAAAAAACATTTGAAAAAAGAAAACATTTAATTAAAATCAATCCATTTTCAGACATAGGTGCATCACATCAGCCAGGATAGGTAAATAGTCTGTTTTATTATTTCAACCAATTTGTGTGATTGTTAAATGCCTGTCTATCACAGCACTCTAGAATACTACTGTGAGGGCATGTAATATTGTTTAAACAAATGTATTGCTTTCAAAGACAATGACGAAAAATATTCCTTAAACCCTTTTCCTGTAAATAAGACATTTATGAGTTTTTGTCCTCCACTGCAAATCTCTCTCTCTCTCTCTCTCTCTCTCTCTCTCTATATATATATATATATATATATTTAAAAAAAACATTTGTGTGTGTGTGAGCTATTTCTTAAGAAAGGAAGACTAAGAACGAT
>JAUMHI010000058.1:3105626-3120759 GCA_032359435.1 Enteromius unitaeniatus | reverse complement strand
CTCTCTCTCTCTCTCTCTCTCTCTCTCTCTCTCTCTATATATATATATATATATATATATATATATATATATATTTAAAAAAAACATTTGTGTGTGTGAGCTATTTCTTAAGAAAGGAAGACTAAGAACGATGACTCTCCAAATCAGAAAACTCCAAAGTTGGTTTGAGTTGAGTTTTGCAATGAAAGAACACATAGAAAAATGGTTTACATAAAAATTAACATGTAATCACACTGTTGTTGCATCAAAAATGTGAGGTAAATGGGCAAGAGACAAAAGAAACATTTATTTTCTAAACATAATTTGCATCAGACAAAAACATACTTTTAGTAATTAAAACGTTAACCTTCCCTTGAACTGTCTTTCACACTGTCTTTTTTTTTTTTTTATCAATGGTTTACATAAAATAAGAACATGTAATCATATTGTTGTTGCATCAAAAAGTGAAGTAAAAGGCAGGAGACAACAGAAACATTATAAACTCATAAATCTAAGAAAAATTAAGCTCTCCTATGTCTCTGGCTTTCAACATTTACAAAACAAACATTATTTTACTCTTACTAAAACTAATAATAACAACAACATGATGGAATTATGACGTTTACTTGCCGTAGCTGTCTTAATTCTAAGCTAAGAAAATCGCCTCCGTCCTCACACACGCAGCCGGCCTCTGTGTCCTTAACTCCTGGTGTGGGCCTCACAAAGGTGTGAATATTATAAAATCATATGTAAATATAACATAAGACACTCATGGTTGTTTAAGTGTATCTGCTGTTCAGTAAGGCCAATAATTTCTGAGACAAAAAATGCGTCTGCTTATTTTTTATATATAAAGATTTTTAACCTTTACTTACCATAACCATATTTCATTCGCTTCCATCTCGAGACGCTGAAAAAATGCCGGCCAATTTTCAACCCAAAATTGGGTTACAACCTCCCAATGTCCTTACCCAGTGGCCTCAACCCAGCATTTGGGTTAAAAAAAATAACCCAACGTTTTTTAAAGTGAAGATACTAGATTTCTCAAGTTCTGCACCAGATAACGGCACCATAATGATCCCAAATTTCACCACAAAGTGCATTATAAAATGAGATTGTAAAAGACAGTTTGGCTATGTCCTTACTTTTCTATGTTGTTTTATTTTGTTTCAATTGGCTTGCTTTCTTTGAAATCTGTCTGGCATGTCTTTGACATGGCAGTTCTCCCAAAAGAGTAATAGTGACCCAGTTTCACAATCTGATTTCTGTGAAATCAGGCTTTGTTCTTTTAAAAATGATGCCCATTACAAAACATCTAAAGGTAAAAATTAAACAAAAATATCACATAGTATACATCATCTTAAATGCAAAGTTGAAATAACCAACTCGTCATATATTGAAGCTTGGTCAGGACCCTTTGGCGTCCTCCATTGTTTTAAATAGGAAACCCTTAGTATCAAAAGGCTCACACAATACCGGGAATTTTATAGTCATAATTAAAGGATATACTGGCTAATAACATTGACAAAATTGCATATATGTAAGGATGTGATTTTGCAATGTAAACAGTCAAAACAGTTTTATTATTTACATATTTATGAGCACATAACCCAACCCAGTAGCTACGTCAGACTTCATACTTCCGCTCAATTTCAGGCTGTCTCTACTCAGTCTGATAGGGCTGTGCGGTATATATCATTCAATATATTCATGCGCATCTCGTCAGTAAAGCCGGTTCTCTGATTAACAGTAAATCTCCATCAGTTGTTTTCAAACAGACCACCAGTTCGTTCACAGAGTTTTTGCAATAAATACCTTATATTTGCCTGTGCAGACATCCTAAGTCTCCTGGAAGTTCCAGGAGTCTCCCGTATATTGATAGTGGCTCCCTGATGCCCGTGTAATTGGATAAAATATTTAGACCAAGCAAGCAAGAGCGTGCAGGCAAGACATTAATGTTCTTAGAATGTGCGAAAGACAAAGTGAAGAGTGTGAGTGCTTTTATTACACTAATGTAAATAGTTATGTTCTATTCATGCCAAATTAACTTAAAAAAAAATTAAATACTTACAAGTCTTGTTTTAAATCACTTGTTATTTAATGTTTTTCAGAGGTGGGTAGGTTTATGGTAGGGGTATGGCTGGTGTTAGGTGTAATAATTTTTATATATTGTGTTGTCTTTTGTCACTTGCACTGTAAATAAAATCCACCCTCCGGGGCTTCACTTTCATTCCCTGTCGAGTAATTCTTCCGCCCGCGACAACATATATATATTTACAAATGCATGCAAACTTTTAAATTAAGTCAAACAGCTGAAAACAATGGAGGACCCTCCACGTCAAAGCATTCAAAAAAAGACGCCAAAGGGTCCTGACCAAGTTTCAATTTGTGATGAGATGGGGTGAGACAAAAACTAGGGCTGTGTATCATTCAAAAATTTCGATACCGAACCCTTGAGTTCGATACCCTGAATGATGCCTTTTTCAATTTTATGATTTCATGAAATCAGTTTTAACTAAATTACATTATCTTAAAAAAAAAACTAAATCAGCTTGTTGACATTTATACAGACTCAAAACCTCATCTCCTGACACTGCAAAAACCCAAACAAGCATCCAGAGGACAGTCCAGGCCGGACTATGTTCATTGTTTGTATGTCTCTCTGTTCTATGTTCAGGACTTGTATTATGAAGTGTCAGTAATATCTCTACCCCACTTGTTTTTTGCCATGTCTACTGATTAGTTCATCCTCCTCATTATATTGTTATGAATTATATTTAAAGGTTATTTGTTGCTGGTTATGTGGCTGACCATTGTGTGGTTTATTGTAAAGCCTTCTGTTTTTCCCTGTTCTGATTTATCAATCTCGACCCTGCCTGCCTCAGATATTCTCTCTTGTCTCTGCCCCTCTGGATACTGTTTGCAGTTTGCCCGACCTCTGCTACTTTATTGGATTATTCTCTTGTCTTTGCCTCTGATGTTACCATTTACTGTTAATAGACCCTGCTTGCCTGTACCTTGAGTTGTTTAATAAATAGCTGCACATGGATCTGCCTCTCTTTAAAAAAGAGTTAGTCTGCGTTTTCTTGAGTGAACATCTCTTTACAGAATTAAGAGAGTGGTAGCTCAAGAGAAAACGACGTAAAAAAGCATCTTTTTTAAAGGAATAACATCCTTCACCCTATTTTGGAGCTGTAGAATAGGGTGTTGAAATTCATTATGATTCATTTATTAAACCAAACATGACCCAATAACCTGTCCATGACTGCAGGAAAGTAGAACTATGATGCGATGCTGAAGCAAACAGCTAGCGGTCGGGGTAACCCTCGGTCACATGGCTTTGTGTCTAATCTTACAAACTGTAGAAACACCTGGAGTCAGCAAAGCTTCAGATGGACAGGCATATCACCTCTCTTGGCTCAAGGCCCTGCATGTTGTGCAAACTTTTAGCTCTCATGGGTGAAATATTCATTTAGCAGATGTTTTCTACAAATGAAGATTAAAGCAACAAAAGTTATTTATCATGTGGAAGCAGTAACATTAGAATGCTTTAACAGGAAAAATATAAATAAAAAACAACAGTAAAAGACTAGCTTAAAATATTGCTTTAGAGCTAAGAAAATATAAAATAAATGATTAATAAGTAAAACAACTGCATATAATTAATTCTAATAATTTATATATTTTTTAATCAAATAAATATATTAATATCAATTATTGTTTAAATCTATTTTTATGCCAGGTCATGAGATGGAACCCCAGTGCATTGGTAAATGTAAAATGCACTGTAAGTCATTTTGAATTAAAAATAAATAAATCAGTAAAGTAAAAGGATGATTCATAGTTTACACACCCACACAATACACTGTGTTTTCAGATTATAAATTATTTACCAGCTGAAGAAATTTTTATAAAATACATTTTAAGTTTGGCTTTTTTTGTAGCTGATATAATGCAGGGTTCCATGGGTTTCATGGATTCAGTTATCAGGAAATATATATATATCTTGAATATAGTGTGAATACAGTGTTTATTTTGTATAACAGTCCCTGCCAAAAGCATGAATGCAACTGTAAATATATTTTAAAGTCCATGAGTGTACAATGTGAAGGAGAAGCAAAAAAAAAAACACAGGAAGACATAGGAGGTGGAGGGATGCTGGAAGAATTCTATCTGGGAGAGTCCAATCAATTATCGTAATGATGATTGAAACTGAAACTGAACTGAATGACAGACTCCTCCCAAACCCACATTTGGAACTTCATATTGATTGTGATATGACGCAGGAGATGGTGTTTTTCCTTTACTTTAAAGGAGGTCATTCCTTCTGCAGTCTTTCCCCAGTGCCATGTGATTCTCATGATGCATCTCTCTGTGTTATCAGTTTACTAGCTCTCCGTAAATGGCAGATCTTCTTTTGACTGCCCTCTCTGAACACAGGCTTGCCCTGGCAAAAGCACAACGGTAAATCTGAGTCATCTATGAACTTTATGAAACCACCCACAAATTTGATGCCTGCTGGAGTGGTATCTTAATCTAGATTAATTTTGAAATTAATCTAGATTAAAATGGCTGATTTGAATTCTGCCAAAGGCATTCAGAATATGTGTGCTAAGTTACGTAAATAATGACTAAAAGTAAAGCAAAATTAAACATGGGTTTTCTGTGTACAAAACAGACCCTCTCACCTCTCACACGTACAGTAGTTTAGAAAACTAGTCCCGTCCGAATAGGGCTACAGTGCAATTCGGCCAGGTATACATCCGCGCTAAAATCTCAAGGTGTAACGCCGATTTCACACTTCGCACTTAAGCAGCGCATATGCAGAGCAGGAGCAGCTCCTGCCAATTGTGCTCTCAATTGTCACGTGCAGCTGAACCTCGGCTTGTACTGCAGTAGGCTATAGACAAGCATCTTATTCCTGTCGTATTTTCCAGCATTCTTCTCCAAACACTGTGCCATGTGCTTTGAATTATGTCATTGTCAACATACTTTGTTATGCGACTGTCTATATTATTCTGTATACTTTTGCTCTGCTCCTGCTAAGTGCTGCCGCTCTCATCCATTAACATGGGCACAGAAAAAAATATGCGCTGCTTACTCGTGCAGTTGTACACTGGCGAAAATAATCATAGCTTGCATAGTATAGACCCAGCTCCCAACACAACTTTGTGAATAGATTAACAGCAATATTTTTTTATCGCGCGATAAGAGTCTTGTGTTAACGCCACACAGCCCACCACTAGAATAATTATTCTGATTAATATACTAGATTATTCTGCTAAATGTTTTTTATGACACTTAAAAATTAACACCACAATTTTCAAACCTGTTCTCACAAAAATATGTACTTCGGTGTGTTCAATTCTTTTGGAAACTGCAGTGTACTTATTGGTATGTATACTAAAAATTGCACCCAGATACATTTACTGAATGCCATGAGACCAGGTAGCAATTTTCTGCAAAGCTACTAGCTGACGACTAACAAATGTCACAGATTTCATACATCAGGAACCGATTGCATTAAAACATAGGCACTGCATACTGATTAACTGTAAATGCTTTTCATTTGTGTATTTGGCAGACTCTTTTATCCAAAATTACTTACATTGTATACATTTTTTATTAGTTCATGGAAATCAAACCTATGACTTAATCTGACTGTAGGCTGAGATACTAGCAACAGATTCTCCTGGAAATAGGAGAGTAGTTCACGCTTTATTAATAGGACATCCCTTTAGATGTTCTTCGGGATGTTTTGTAACAATTACGTGAGGTACATTTGCCACTGGGGTAGACCATAGAGAAGTTTCCGTGAGGCAAGTGAGTAGGTTCAACAAAAGAGAACTTTATTTTAGGCAATTTCAAAATCCAGTATGCAACGTGGCTCCTGTCTGTTTATTTGTAGACATCAGAGATGCTTGGTGTAGTCAAGTGACTGCTGACTTCATGGACCGTGTGAGTTTTCCGTTGCTCTGAGAAGGTGACCTTGCTCTCATTGTCTATAAACATCTCCTGGAGGTCAGCCAGCAGTCAGACCACACCGAGGAACATTTCCAAGCGGACTGCCCTTACGGCACCCGTAACTGCTGCCTGAACCCTTGAGGATCTGCTTTATCCATTTGTAAAGAACACATAGCGTTGAATATTTACAGAAGCAAATGTCAAATATCAGGAGTCCACTGTGACATTATCCCTTAATAGGTCTAGGTGTATTAATACGTCATGAGCTGAAGAATGTTTCCCATCATCTTGTCATTGAGCCAACACCAAATATAACAGGGAGAACAATTAACGCCCGGTATAGCTGTAAATACAGCTTCATCAGATGTCACCACAATGAGTTGATGATTTGTTGTTTTTCATTTGCGTGGCATGTTTATGTTAGCAGTGCGAGGTGGGCTTGAAAATGGTCAATCATGTGTCTGCATAACAACAGACATTGACCCTTTACTTTGACAGTTAAGGTGACTCTCTGGGATTTCTGTATATAATCCAACATTCATGACATATGAAAGTATCATGGCAGCCTATGCTACTTTTAGCATATCCAATCTCATGACTTGACTCATCGAGTCCTGGAATCCATCCAGAATATCCCTACAGAGGGTTTCATAAGGCCCTTGTAAGCCCCAACCATTGGAGCTTTTATAAAAAATAGATATAAGAGAAAACTTGTTTTCATACATGTTTTAATTTTTTTTGTAAAAGTTGTAAAATTCTTGCGAGCCATTAACTAGGCTACACAAGATGTGTTATTGTAACACTTGGTTGGACTTGCTGTTCCTTGGCATCCGTGACTGCAGAAGCACAGAAGACTTCAGAAAGCGGCTGAAATATGCTTCTATTAATAAACCAAGGCAGGTGACGTAAATATGGCCTGAGCACAAACTGCCAGTAGCAATAGGGTTACCAGTCTTTGCTGGTTAAGCTAGTCACGAAACCTGCACCAGCATCCAAGCACAGCTAGGGATCTTAATATAGTAATCTGAACAGCAATCCAAATAGCTTAATAAAGTAGGGAAAGATAAACACGTCAATAAGAATAAACATCTCTGTGATGTAGCTGGAGACTGCATGCTATTAAAAATGTTACCTTCCAGGGCTCTCATGAAATCAAATCATGTGAGAAACTGTGGTTCTCCTTCAGATGTTTCACCACAACATTACATATGAGAACTCCCATGAGAGACCAATCACCTCTGAGGCTTACTAAAAAGGCCAATGAAATTTGGCGAATGGTATTAGCATGCTGAACCACTCCCTGGACATATGCAAACATAAGAGCCAGCATGCAACCACTCATTCAGCTTTTCACTTGGGAGCCTCGCCTTGTGAGTCCTGAGGAGATGAGAAAAACAAAAACGAGTTCCTGTGAGTTCACTTTCTCTCCCCCCTGATGGCGACGGCATCTGGACGGCTGTCGGCGGGTTCCTGCGGGCTGGCTGTCTTTTTAAAGACTTGCCAAACCAGCCTTTTGTAAACAGCGAAACCAACTACTGAGTGCACAGTTGTGCTGCGAGGTCCTCAATGGGCAAACCGGGAAAAAAAGAACAATTTCTCACAGCAATTTCTGCTTCCCTGCACAGTGGGCCGGGTGTCTCCTTTGGTGCACCCTGGGAGGAGATATCTTCTGCAGCATCAGAGGGAGAGTAGGCTGGTGAGCGCCCCTCTGTGGTCACTGCCCCATCCGTGGGAAACACCGAACTGTCGGCTATGCTCCTCCGAGCCACCCAGGGGATCGGATTGGAGGTGCCCAAGGTGCCCCCGTCTGATCCTTCAAGGCTGGATGATTGGTTTCTGGGGTCAAGGACTGCGCCACCTGGAAGTGCACGAGGAGCTGACCAGGTCATGGCGGGCCCCCTACTTGACTTGCCCACACCACGGCTCCTCACTCCTCACCACCCTCGATGGTGGGGCAGCCAAGGGTTACATGGCGGTCCTCCCGGGATCAGCCACGTTTACCTTTCAAAGCATGTAAGCTCTCGTCCGCTCTCACGGGCAGAGCTTACTATGCTGCGGGCCAGGCGTCCACCACCCTGCACGCCATGGCCACCCTGCAGGTCTACCAGGCCAAGGCGTTGAAACATATGCACGAGGGTGGTCCTGACCAAGGGCTGATGCAGGAACGCCAAGGGTTGATGGAGGGCAAAGTTGCTCGCGGCGCGATCTCTTGGCCAGGTGATGTCCACAGTTGTGGTCCAGGAGCGGCACCTATGGCTGAACCTAGCACAGGTGGCAGACGGTGACAAAGCACGCTTTCTCGACACGCCCGTCTCACGCCCCCCGGACCTAGTTTTGTCGATCTTGTTTCCCTCGTGGCAGCCCCTCCCTGGAAGATACCCTTGAGGAAGGGCCTTCTTTCTCAGGGGATGGACACAATCTGGCACCTGCGTCCCGACTTATGGAACCTGCATGTCTGGCTACTGGACGGGACATGTCAGACCTTTCCGGTCTATCCCAGGCTGTTATAGAAACTATAACTCAGCCTACGCTCTGAGGTGGGGTCTGTTCGTCGAGTGGTGTTCCTCTCATGGAGCCGGACCCATAGTGATGTCCGATTGTGGTAGTGCTTTCCTTCCTGCAAAAGAAGTTGGAGCCTGGAATTCAGGCCTGTTGATTCTCACGTCATCCTGAGACCCCGGCCTGGTTATGTGCCCAAGGTTCCTACCGTGCCTTTCCGCGATCAGGTAGTGAACAGAGGTGTCAAGTAACGAAGTACAAATACTTTGTTACCTTACTTAAGTAGAAATTTTGGGTATCTATACTTTACTGGAGTAATTATATTTCAGACGAATTTTTAAAACTCATTAGGCTTTTAAAAAAGTTTCAAGTTTCACAAAGCTATTTGAATTCATCTTTTTTTGTTCTTGTTGTTTATTTTTTTAAGAGATCATACATTCTTACATACAGTACATTACATACACTCACCAACCACTTTATTAAATATACCTTGCAAGTATCAAGTTGTACTCCCTTTTTCCTTCAGAGTCACCTTAATTCTGCATGGCATGGATTTACAGAGGTTCTGGAAACTCTCTTAGGAGATTATTATTATTTCTTTGTTATAATTGTAATTTTTATACACAATTCCCAGCTTGGATTTTTTTTGGTCTTATCTGTGAAAGTTGCTGTGCTCAACTTATGGTCAAAAAGAAGTGCTGGCATTCAGAGACCGTTTTTAGGTTAATTGTGTGCTTGTGGCACAAAACAAAGTGTCTAGGTAGTCAAATCGTTTTGATGATCACTGGAATAAAGCTGGGAATTACTGGGTGTGGATGTGAATATGACATAACCTCCCGCCTGACTTATGACAGGCGTATTTAGCAGATCTTCGAGAGAGTTAACAACATAATCTGGGTTGCTGTCAGCATCTAGTGGAGGAAGGGGTCAGGTGGTGATTGTGTGGGCATAGCAGGTATTTTAGTGAAAGGTTACTGAATTTCTTATAGTTTGAGAAGCTTGCTTTCTACTGCAACATTGTATCCACTCATCAATCGGTGGAGGTTGGTATTTTAATGCATTAACATAATGCTGGTGAATTGATTGGTTTGGGACTTCTGGGTATTTTCTGCTTGGGGAAGATATGCCTATGTGCATTTGAAAAGAGATCAATAGTAATTAGAGCAGTAGTAACCCCCTGGAATACTGATTGACCAACAACAAATGATGAAAGAGCTCCGTGTTTACCAAAACAGCTTGGTTTGGCCTTGGGAAGGTGCAGATAATTCACAATTAGCCTCTAACCTCTTCCCTACTCTACTAAACCTAGTTCATGCTGCATCTGTGTCAATAATATGAATGTTATTAAGCACATAACTGCATGTATTTCATTCTCCTGTCTCCTGACATGCTGACTCTGACAACGCTGCTTAGGTTAATGTTATATTAACAGATTACTCCCATTAGTGATGTTTGCTATGGGCCACGCGTCACCAAGCAGATGCTGATTGTACAAATGGCAAATAGAGTTTTCCTTTAAGTACACAATGCCATCTGGGAGGGGAATGTGAAAAACAGTACTGAAGCACATGGGGCCTTGCTCAGTTTCAGTCTCAATTCACCTTAAAGGGTTAGTTCACCCCAAAATGAAAATTTTGTCATTAATTATTCACCCTCATGTTATTACAAACCCAGAAGACCTTTGTTCATCTTCAGAACACAAATGAAGATATTTTTTTATTAAATCAGAGAGTTATCTGACCCTCCATAGAAAGCAACACAACTGAAAAGATCCCAGATCCAGAAACGCAGTAAAAGCATCAGTAAAACAGTCCCTATCTCTACACATGCATGAATGTAATCTGTGGTTTTTTATGTCTGTGGAGGGTCAGATAGCTCTTAGATTTCATCAGAAATATCTTAATTTGTCTTCTGAAGATGAACGAAGGTCTTATTGGTTTGGAACGACACAAGGATGAGTCATCAATGACAGAATGTTAATTTTTGCACACCATCTGAAATGTAGTTTTAGTCATTCTAAAATGCCTGAGCCAAATGATTTGGTATAATTACCTCCCACAACTGTCTTACATTAATGCTTTCCCAAACATCAGGCATCTGAATGAAAGACAACATTAACGTCTTTGCTACTGTGTTTAGTAAGATATTTAGCATGCAACTGATAAATTATTTAGGAAAAGAGTCATAGGCTTTCCCGGTTGCAGCACCTTTTTTATTATTTTACTGCTGATACTTTGCACCAGTTTCCCAGGAAGTGAAAATATTGTTCTCTTGAATACATGGAATGCAAATGGTGCTTAATTTGAAAATGTTTTACACAATGTTCTTTCTCACAATGTTTTTCCTGATATAAATAGCTACTCAATCCTCCATCATTGCACAAGAGGCTGTGGGTAACATTAGTCTAGAAAAGACAAGAAGCAAACACATAAAAAATAACAGAAAAATTAAATGTGGTGTGCCACGTGTTTAGACGGTAAATCTAAATGGTGGTTGCATGAGCATAACTTCCCATCACAATGAGCAATATGTCTATAGCAAAGTCAACTAATTAAACATCTTAATACATCAAAGAGTGTATTTTCTGGCAATACCAGAAAAGTTCAGAAAAAGTCAATCTTTTGATTTTGCTTGCACATTTTTCTCAGGTTCTTTATTTAAAATGGGTGGCACTATATTTGTAACCATGCAGTTATGTCTAAATGCATCCATGCATATTTGCGTGGGCGGCTTTTGTTGATTACAAGAAAAAGGGCAAAACATGAAATGGGCAAATGAAAGGTTTAAAGCACAGAGAAAAGCGAAGCTGTCATCTTCAGTGCTCTGCGACCTCAAAATGTGCCAAATTTGCTCACTTTCTCTGCATGAAAAGTTCCTGTAAAACCAAGAGTCAGCAATTACAGAAAATCGTGTGATTATGACCTTCAACACCATGTTGCAAGGTTGCCAGCAGAAGACGACCGGTATGATGCGTTTGCCTAGTTATCCATGTCCTACTTGCCCAGTTGGTCTGCTGACAAAACCTCAATGGAGCTCTGACTTGAGCCTGTTTTGTAACTTTCATGTTACAGCATCTTATTCGAGTCCCAGTAGATGCTGAGTTGTACACACCACATTATATTGGTTAACCAAACTATTTAGCAATTGTGCAGCTCCAATAGAGCACATCGATGACTGCTCACTTTCACAGCGGTCTTACTTCTGGAATTCATTCATTTTCTCCATGAGTATTTAAAAAATTCCTCAATAGAAGATGAACCAAACCAGCTGGCAATAAGCAGAATAAGAACACAAAATAGTTTTTATACATTACATTTCATGATTCAGCATGTAACCATAGCTTTAAAAACCCTTCATATGATTTAATAATGTAAAGAAAAAGATTTTGTACAATACAAAACTACTGACGGTGCTCACTGATTTTACTTAGGTGTACGTATTGGAATGCAAAAGATATATATGCATTTATTTGAGAGTGTAGGTAGAGTGAGTCATCTCTGACATCTGCAGTGCTTTACTGGAGTGGGAGATCTTTTGGCACAATTTTCATCAAGTCAAATCAAGTCACTTTTATTTATATAACGCTTTTAACAATACAGATTGTAGCAAAGCACTGAACATTATAAAATAGAACAACAGAGTAATGGTAATGTATAATGACGAGAATTAAACTTTATTTATCAAATGCAGAGACGATGTCTGTAGTCAAGACAACGATAATCACTGGAAATCAGGTGTCCCCAACTAAGCAAGCCAGAGGCGACAGCGGCAAGGAACCAAAACTTCATCCATGAGAGAATGGGGGAAAAAAAACCTTGGGAGAACCAGACTTAGTTGGGTCCATTTCTCCTCTGGCTGGACACCAGGCACCTAATTTCCAGTTAAATTTTAGACACGTGTAAAAAGTGTAAGGACTTATAGTTTGTGTGGAACAGGGTGGACTGGGGAGCTGGATCGTCCGGCGACCTGCTGGTAGAGACAGAGACATAGATTAGTGGGTTGGAAAAGCAGGGTATGGTGGGCTGGAATCAGAGCATTGCAGATGAAGGTTGGCTGTCTCTGGGGAGGCACTAGACAAAAGGGTGTTATTTTTTTTATTTTATTTTATTTTTTTTTTTAAATAGCAGGAGAATTATGACCTCTGCGGAGGCATGGGGGAGGAGGGATGGGTAGCTATGGGATAGGGAACCTCTGCGGAGATGGAGATGGACGAAGGGTAGCTTTTTTAGATGAAGTACCTCTGCGGAGGCACGAAAGGAAAAACTTTAGATAAGTAACCTCCTCGGAGGCGTGAAAGGGAAAACTAAAGATAGATAACCTCTGCGGAGGCATGAAAGGGGGAGGCTTGAGATAGAGAACCTTAGCGAAGGTTGGAAGGAGAAAAACCTTCCAATGGTATGGTAGAGAGAGGTAAGGGCATGGGCTGCTTCTGCGGAGGCGGGCGAAACCTTAATGGAGGTGATGAACCTCCATAAAGATGGGATAGATAGGTTGACTTCCGGACGGCAGATGGAGTAGATGTGTTGGCGTATACCTCCCACTCTGACTGTTATTTTTGAGCCACTCCAAACGTCACAAGGACGAAAATTTTACTCTGTTGTTAGCATGGCCTCAAAAGCGAGTAAACAAAGCAGAAAAGAACCTAAAACGGACCTGACTGAAAGTGATTCCAGCAAGCTCAATATGGCGGCGATTGCTAAACTGATGGATGAACATCGCCAGGCCTTATCGGCTGAATTTAAATCTACTATATCCTAACTCGAGATCAAGATAGACTGTGTTAAAACGGCAGTATCGGATCATTCTTCAAAGATTGCCTCTCTCGAGTCCAATGCTAATGTTCTTGACGAACGCATGGTTGCGCTGGAAGCGACGTGCAACGCTCTGTCTGACAGCAATGCTAAGCTGTTAGCTAAAGCTACGGATCTCGAATCACGCAGCCTCCGTAACAATGTTCGTATAATTGGCCTACCGGAAACGATTGAGGGACCCCGTCCTTCTTCATTCTTTTCACAACGTCTATTTGACATCCTGGGGAAGGATGTTTTGTCTTCGCCACCTGAGATTGACCGTGCCCACAGGGCTCTCGTCGGAAAACCCGCGGCCGGAGAAAAGCTGCGCGCTGTCATCATCCAACTGCACCGTTATCAGCAAAAAGAGCTGATCATCCGCGAGTCTCAAGCTAAAAGAGGCAAGCTGATGTTCCAAGGTAGCCCGATCGCTATATATGAGGACTATGCACCTGATGTGATGGCACAACGATCTAAATATAGACAGGTGATGACGGAACTGTACAATTTGGGACTCAGACCAACCCTGCTCTTCCCTGCGAGGCTGTATTTGGGGCATTGATATTTATTTTTGCAGTCGTAAATTTACTGCATTTACATTAATAATTTAAGATGTATATATATTATGACAGTGTATGAAAATGTCCCTAGTTATTTCTATTGAATTTTGTAATTGCTACAATCTGGACTATTGGTAATATAGCTAAGTTAGCTAAAATTTCATGTTTCGAACTATGTTCAGTGTATACTTCTTTAAGGAAGTTTATCCTGCCCTGGTGTACCTAAGAGCCTTATTTAATTAGTAACTTGTATCAAATACATTACAAAAGGTCATTTTTATTTAACTATTAGGTAATATATGGGGTACCCTATTGATTAGTTTGATTCTTATATTTTTCTTTTCTTCTTTGATTACTAATTCTTTCATTGCAGTGGGGTACTGTTGAAGTCATGTTCTTGATTCATGACTTGTTTTGTTCTTGTGCTTTTTAAATGTTTATTTGTTTTTATTTATTTACGTATTTTTTTGCATGTGAGTGTGTGAGCTCTAATTTTTGGTAATGTGGGGGACCTTGACCAAGAGAGTGGTCGAAGTGGTATAAGATGTCGAGCCTGAGGGCTCAGTTAAGTCAAGTTTTTCTGTGGGGTGTTTTTTTTTTTGCAATGTTTCATTTTCTTTTTTCTTTTTTTTTATAGATTTTTTTTATTCCTCTCATCTTCCTCTATTTCAGTGTGAACCTTTTCAGAATTCTGTTGAAATTTTAAAACTATAAAATGGCTAATGTTATTACAATGGCAGGCCATAGGCTGCGTCTAGTCTCTTGGAATGTCAAAGGAATGAATAATAGTGTCAAGGCTGGTAAAGTACTATTGCATTTACAGCAACTAAAGACTGATATTATGTTTCTGCAAGAAACACATTTGCGAACTACAGATTTACTCCGTATTAAGAGAGCCTGGATGGGTCACTTGTACCACTCCAAATTCTCTCAGAGTGCTCGTGGTGCGGCTATTATTATACATAGAAAGGTCATGTTTGAAGAGACTTACACAATTTTATCTTTATAAAATAAGTTATTTTCAAACCTTCCAAATGTGAATGATCATCATATAATTATTGGGGGGGATTTCAATTTGGTCCAGGATGTTTCGCTGGATAGGTCTTCTTCTAAGCAGACTTCCCTGTCCAAGTTGGCTAAAGTAATATCAGACTATGCCTTACAATTGGGACTCTCTGATCCCTGGAGAATCAAGTATTCTCAAGATAAAGCTTTCTCGTTCTTTTCACATGTGCATCATACATTTTCAAGGATTGACTTCTTCAAGTCAAGTCAAGTCAAGTCAAGTCACTTTTATTTATATAGCGCTTTTAACAATACAGATTGTAGCAAAGCACTGAA
>JAUMHI010000058.1:3067852-3092033 GCA_032359435.1 Enteromius unitaeniatus | reverse complement strand
AACATTGGTCACATTAGTCAAGCACTTCTTTTCTACAATTATTCATCTATACATTTTCTGTGGGTACCACAAACGCATTACAAGTATCGCAAGTTACGTAATAGTATTACTTTTTCCAAGTAACTAGTAAAGTAAGGCATTACTTTTTTCATTTTAGAGTAATATAACGGAATTACTTTTTCTTATTTATTGACTGACAAGTCTTCTGACTCCTGACATGTTGGGAGAAATCCAAAATACAGAGGCATTGTGCGCCCTGTCCGACCATCATCAGCGGGAACCCTCTCCGCAATATTAGTTCCCCCCGGACAGATTTTACCCATATCCGGCCCAGGTGATCCTTGTTTACTTCCCTATATATACGGGAGCCAGACAGAATATCGACGCAAATTTTGTTCGTTTTACGGCATCACTAAGCTTTCTTTCCTTGGATTATTCTGGACTGCCTTTAGTTACAACCTGGACTGTTTATCGATCTATGATTCTTGCCTGTTGACCTGACCATCGGCCCTGGATATATTGTTTAGGAACTTTGCCTGTGACCCTGATCTTTGGCCTGCCCTCAGTTAAGTATTTGTCTTGTCTACGTTGCTGGTGTTATTGTTGTCTGACCTTGCCTGTACGAATATTCTTGTAAATAAACCGCTGCACAACTTTGTGACGGCCATCTTCCCACACAAGGAACATGAGTCATCCACGAAGGCCACCTCAGGGTGCTCGATGCTCAGACACGTGAGACAGCGATTGTGACCCTCGCCGGCGCCAGGTAACGAACACACCCAAGAACGCACGTGTGGTACGACATCCTTACAAGGACGTATATTTAGAAAGACGAACCACCCGTGAGCTAGTCTCTTTAGCTTTGCTCTTTTGTGAAAGGCTGAAGCATGCAGGGGAGAAGGTTCGTTTGCACACAACCGCGTGTAGTGAAGTCTTGTTGTGGCAACCACTCAACTGTAACCACGTTGCTGCAATCGTCGTGACACCAGCCTGAGTAGATGGCTCGGGAACAGGTCTTCAAATGAAGCTCGGCTCGGAAGCAAAAAGCTAATGAACGCTTAATTCGCTTTAATTCGTTTTAATACAAGCGGAGTAGATTGGACATCTCGAAGCGAGATTCCTATTCGTCGGTCACTGACGTGACTTGGAGTGACCGACTGAAAGGGAACCTGAATGCAGCAACTGCCTCATTTTCTCATTCTGCCATGTGATCTGGAGTCAGTGTAACACGTTGCTGAGAATAAGGTAAATTCATACAATAAGGTCCTAATTCATTTTTACAGTGTAGAAATTACGTAAACATGACAAGATGACAGTGATAAAGGGAGAAAATCACACTGCCTTGTGAGTTGTTCTGCAACCCTTTAATAAAGAACTTGCATATGGATTCGACCGTCTCGGTCCTGGTCTGTAACACTGTTAAAGTAGTACTTTTACTAATGTTAACAAATGACACCTTATTGTAAAGTGTTTCCATATATATATATATATATAAGCTAAGTATGAATTAATACATTTATTTAAAAAGATTTATTAAATTATTTTGTGTTCTTCTGTCTGTCACAGTCAGCTGGAAGTGCCAGCCCAGATCAGGGGATGGCACTTCAGTGCCCAGCGAACTCTCAGTGTTTTTTGTCTGTTTTCATTCATGGATTCTCATTAATGTACTCATGTCTCCGCCCACTTGTTGGTTGTCTCGGTGTTTGATTGTTTGCTCCACCACTTGACCTACTTTCTCATGTATAAAACCAGGAAGTGTTTTGTCTGTCTCCACGGTCCATTGCACTGTCAACCCCTGTTGTTTTGCCACTCCGTGTTCCTGTATTTCCTTGTCTGTTTGGATTGTATTTACTGTGTACCGACCCACGCCTGGACTGACCATTCTCGTGCTTTGCCTTCTCCATCCCTGTCTGCCAGTAACGACCTTAAGCCTGTTTTTGCTCTGTGCCTTTCAATGAACAGCCTGCATTTGAACCCGCACGTCTCCTCGCCTCGCTCCCGTGACAGAATGGACCATCGACAAGGGCTCAGCGGCTGTTATGATCGGCGCAACACCAGAGACTTTTCTTCGCCACGCAGGCAGGATTATAAGCAGGTACCAGAGACATTTTTACGTTCGCTGTTTCAGCGCGGACGCCATATTGATGAGTACATCACAGACTTCATCTCTGTGTCTCATCTTGCTAAGGTCAGTGAGGAAAGACTTACTCTTTACTTTCTGTTAGGATCTGGTTGTTTTGCGCGATCTGCCCAGTGAGGACCCAGACTACTCCCTGGAGCAATAGACTTTGTTTTATTTTGCTGTGGTTCACATTTCACCGTTGGGGAGGTGAGAGATGACGATGGCGCACACGGTACCGGACAGAATCACTGCCGTGTCGTGAACGTCAATTCCAACCCGTGGCTCAGCTCTCACATGGCAATGCGGCGAGCGCCGTTCTCGCGCAAAATGGCGGCTGATCGTGAGACACGGCACAAAATGGCGGCTGATCGTGAGACACGGCACAAAATGGCGGCCGATCACGAGACTTCGATGGATTGCGGGGAAGATCTACCCAGCCTGCTGCTTCCAGACCCTGTGCAGCCATATTAAGCTCTACTGGTCCCAGTTCCTCAGCCCAATAGACTGTTTCCTATCTGGTCAGCTCCAGTAACACAGCCAGGGGTGCTGTACCATGCCCAGTTGGTTCCGGTTTCACAGCTCAAGGGCCCTGACATCATCACGCGAGGGGCTGTGTGGTGTTCAGTTCGGCCTGGCTACCCAACCAATCACAGAGAGACAGCTAGGGGAGCTGTCTATCCCGTCTGTGGTTTCCGAATTACCCACAGAGGGCGCCATTCCCATCACTCAGTGCGAGGGGCTGAGTTATGCTCAGTCAGGGGCCGTAAGACAGCTAGGGGAGCTGTCAACCACACCGAAGGCCTTCATGATTCCCGTCGCACGGTATGAGGGACCGTGCTCAGCCCAGTTGATCCCAGTTACGCAGCCTGCGAAGCTGCTGAGGGCCCTCAGAATGTCAAGCCAGTCAGTAACGGGTCTTTTTACCATAGCACAGTACGAGGGGCTGTGTCAAGACCAGTCAATACTGGTTTCCCTGCCTGTCGAATTACCTGTGGCCTGTGACCCTGACTCATGGTGGCCGGATCCGCCAGACTCAGTCTGTGATCCACATCTTCAATCACTGAATTCACCCGAGTTCCACGAGACCTTTGAGGCCCCATGGCCTGAACCTCCGGAACCAGTGTGTGACACAGTGACCCAGTCCATTGGGTCTGCCTGAGGCTGGGGATGTCGGTTTCAGCCGTAGAATCCCCTAATTTTCAGTTTGACTTGTTTTGTTTGTTTAAATAAAATTATAATCAAATAATTGCGCTTTTGTTATGGCTTTTTCAGTTCAGTTTAGTTAACAGTTACTATTTTATAAAGCTTGAGTCACTGAATATTGCACATTTCCTTTCAGTAAAATCTGATGATTTTACAAGCAGAGTAAACGGACACATAAAGCTGTCGTCTAATACAAACGCTCTTCTGAATGATGCTATGCTTTCGTACCAATCATCGCCAGTGCTACAAATCACCAGATCAAGCATCATCACCAAAGAATTTAACCTTTAAATGAACAGATTGCTCGTGTATCAGGCCACACTCCACACTGATGATTTCATGAGGAATACGTTCTCATAATAAACATGGCACTGACTTCCATAAAGTCCTTATCAAAGAGTGCACTTTGTGCTGTGAGTGAACCTGTGTAAAACCCCAGGCATGCTCTATTTTTTTCATCTCATAGCGCCCCCAGTGTAGCCTCGCATGGCATTAAAGTTCACCCACCCATTACTGGCAGCTGACAGAGCCTGGCTCTTCACCAAAACCAGAATTCAGCCATTGCCAACTGCTCATGTAGATGCTTGGACTCAGCCAGAATGAAATGACAGCACTGCAAAGAGAAAACTCATTCATTCAGGAATAAGGAACCTAAACGTTACAGATTTTTAGTCAAAGCAGCTGGAAAAAGTGATGCATTTTATACATTTACTGTTATCAAGATACATTTCAATGAAAACAATATATTTTGGCTTTAGAAACATTTGTCTGTGATCATGAATGATAGTGCTTTGTAGCAAGTAACTGGTTACATAATAGACACTTTGAGTCCGATAATTGCTTATGTGCCACCTCTCAGGTTTTCTGCATGGATTTTCTTCGGCTGATTCATTGTAAGAAGTCTGCTGTAGGGTCGAGTGCTAATAATGACACCTTAAAGCAAGAGTTCACCCAAAAATGAAAATGTACTCATCCTCTGGCCCTCTAGATGCAGTTTCTTCATCCGATTTGGAAAAATGCAGCATTTTATCTCTTGCTCATTAATGGCTCCTCTGCAGTGAATGGGTGCCGTCAGAATGAGACTCCAAACAACTAATAAAAATATCCACAAGTGATCGACGCCACTAAAAACAATTAAATATGTCTTAATGGATTTATTTCTTATGAACAAACTGTTTGGCTTCACAAGATATTGAAGCTTTCTGATGGCACCCATTCACTTCAGTGTTTATTTTTGTCTACCACCCTTTAAAGTCAGTCAACCTGACACCACGATTGTTTATTGTCACGCCATCGAGCTGTACTGATCCCAGTACAGATATATACAGATGATCCCAGATATAACACAATCATGTCTGTGTGCTATTTTGTTATTTTGTATGGCAAGCTTCTCCTCTATCCAGACATATTAGTCATTCAAAATGAATAATTGATGCGGCTGATGGCGTTCTTTCTTACAATGCACCATCAAAGTCAGATGCCTCAATGAGTTTTTATTCCGAGATTCATTGCCAAGTTCCTGTGGGCTTTGCACAATGACAAACAAGTCCTTTATTCCACTAACGTCAGTTCCCATTCACAAACACAAAGCATATCACGCGGCCAGATCACGCTGCTAAAATACACTGAGCATTTGACAGCAGTTCATATTCATAGCAGTGTATATTCACGTGTTACACGGATTTCCGTCTTCAGTGCCTTGAGATTGTGATCCATTTTGGTTTATTTGTCAGTGTTTTGAATATCATAAAATATATCAATGCTTCTATTCCACTGAAAATCTCTTTAGGTAAAGCGTTTCAAGTGGTCCAGTCGGCTCATTCATGCTAATAGGAACTAGCTAATAGGAATTGGTCCCTAAACTCAAGTGTACATTTTGGTTAGCAATGTTCCTAATTTGTGTTCAGAAGAAGTTTGGAACAACTTTAGGCTGAATTAGCCTGAATTAGCAATAATCTTGCTGTAACAACTAATTTTCACTATTAACTAGCATGCATCTTATTAGTATATTGCCTGTTTATTAGTTACTTTGGTAACACTTTATAATAACTACACACTATGCAAGTATGTGTGCATGAGAATAGGCTGCATATGTGTGCTTCAGCCTTTGGACCTGAGCTGGGGAGTGGCTCCTCCTTTATGACATGCTTCAGTTTTTCACTGGCGTTAACGGGGTCAGAGATGTTGTGCTTTGGGGAAAGAGTCATAAAAGAATGTCCGATACCACTGTTGTAATACATTACGTATTATTAACATAAGGCATCCGCCATGTGATGTGTTTGTACTAAAGCCAATGCAAATACTTTTCTAACAAATCACTTACAGTGTAACCAAGGGCCCTTTCCTCTCAACTTTGTCTTGCTGGGTTATAAATGTCAGTAACATCAATAACACATGCCCGTCCTCTTCTTTGTTCTTTCTTGCCTCAACCAAGGAAAGAACCACAGGAAAGATCCCGCGGAGAAGCATCTGCTGGGAAAATATGTTTCTGCGTCCCAAAGAGGTCAGACTGAACGATACGGTTATGAATGGACACTGTGTGCATCAGCATCCTCTGTTTGTATGCGGTTCGTAAATATTAAATAAATTATTTAGTTCTAATTATTATATTATAAATATAATAGTATCTCACTTCTAAAATAACACTGACACAGATTATATGACCTGACATAATTTCAGCCATGACCAAATATTTTCCTCCGACAACACAACCCCCCCCCCAAAAAATGTGTGTACTTGATAAAAGGGAAAATTACAGCAAGAAACAGAACAAGCGTAGTGTTATGACATGCTAGATTCACACAGACAAGCATTGTTGCTATGTGAACAGTGATGCTGTTGTCTGAGGCCTCTGAGCATGCTCACTGCCAGCAAGTCTCACACGTACACACGCAGAGGAGAGCTTATTCAACCAACAAAATGTATCTTCTGAGAGTTTGGAATTCACTTTGCAAATCTGCTTTTAATCTGTAAAGAATCTGACATATTTGCGCATTGTGTAATAGTGTTTCATGTAGGAAGATCAAAACAGACTCATCTGTGATTGATCCCAGCTGTCAAAGTACTAACCCCTGTCAAAACTGAGCAGGGTAAGATCATCTGAGACCATAAGAAAGACATGTGAGGAGTCTGAGAGCTGACATTCAATCACAGCAATCCACCTTTCATTTGTGGAAAAAAAAAATTATTAGCAACAACAACAAAAACTCATAATGTATTTAGTTAGTTAGTTATGACAAAGTATTACTATTCTTACGATACCAGCAGTATTTATCTTCAAGTAAGTGAATAGTTTTTGGAAAAATGGCAGTTTCATTTGTTTTGCAGCAATCAAACCTGAGAATTGAGTCTAGAGGATCTCAAACAACATTCCTGCAGACATTAATGGACAAGGATTATACTAATTGTGATTGCTTGTGCACCCTTTTGATGTAGGAATTTATTCATCTAGATATGATATGATATGATATGATATACCTGTTAATGTAAGTTTCAAAAATGCGATAAATTGCTACTCTTTAAGGGTCTGTGTGTGCTCTTAACGTAAACGTGTGTGTGTGTGTTTTAAGATTATGAATTTAAAAACAAATCAGTCTTGCTTCAAAATTCTCTGTTTCTTTATAATTAGTAGTGAAATTTGAAATACCTGGGTGAACGTTGTCAGCATGCTTACTGTTTGTATTTATTTATTTTTTGTGACATTTCTACTGTATCCATACAATACTGTAGATGCGGTAGAAGATCATACTTACGTTGATCATGGTTTAGTTATAGTATGACCAGTTGGAATGACAGATATTTTTGATGATTGATCTTTATGTAGAATGGCAGAAGACTGTCAAACTGATTACCATGGTGTTTACACCCTCTGGTGGCCACTAAATATTTTTTCATTGTCAAACGCATCTTCAGGCCATATATATCTAATAACTATAGAAATATAATATTTTGCCAGAATTTTTTGTTTGTTTGTTCATATTAAACATTTCTAGTACTTAATGAAATTAAATTTCCAGAAACCACAGCCAAAAAAGCAGACTCTTTCTTCTGCATATGTTTTTTATACCTGTGTGATGAATGGCATCAATAAATTGTTTTATACAAACCAACATATAAAAAACAAAGCAGACCAAAGAAAATAAAAGCATTTTAATAACAATGAAATTAATTACATTTAATTTTTGACAGCTGTCACTATAATACGCTACTGTTCGTTTTATTATTGTTGTTTTTTTGTTTTTTTTATTTAGTTTACAGAATTCTGTTGAGTGAAGCTGCTACCTTTCCTTTATTTCTACACTACTTTAAAAAATGAAAGATCTGGACTGCAGCTGGTCAATTTAGCTCTAGACTCTTTTACTTTTTACTTTAACTTTACTCTTTTTCATTTATTCTCATGAGGTGCTTATATATCCACGTGTGCAGTCGATTGCTCCAATAGTATTGGGCATATTCCACAAACGAAAAAAGCTGTGCTTGGCCTGGGCAATCTGGTTGTCCTTCGGAAAAAACACTAATTCATTGACCAGGCTGGCCAGTGTGATTGACACATCTCTCACCACATCACAAACAACTTGATAGAAAGTCCCACATGCATAAAATCGGAGAGCAATGAGGATCTAGTCTTCCACAGACAGACTGTGACTCCTTTGGGTTCTGTGTTGAAGTTTTGGCCTGAGAAGGTTCACAAGGTACTCTATATCAGCCTTCCCAAAGCAAAACCGGACACACAGCTCCTCAGTGGTGTATTGCTCCAGTGGCTTGGTACGTTCAACATACAACCTTTGACGGTATCCTCTCCTGACAAAGTGGTGGTGGCGGTGGACAACACCTGCCAATTCACTCTGTGAATCCTCTGAGAAAGGCTGATTTATATGGCTGTGTAATTGGTCTTTTCAAACACACCTATTACAACTGATTCGTTTGGGCTTGTGTTTAATTGAGGCAATAGGACCCAAGGCCTATAAATGATGAACAATGTTCACTATAGTAAAGCAGCGGAACCATGGACTCAAGAAGCTGTAACTTCACTGCTGCTGAAACCAGTGCACTACTAGAGGCTGTTCAATAGGGATGTGCCGAACAGAGCTTCTGAAGCAGTGAGGCTTTTACAACTGTGTTGATGCTTCGAAGATTTTGAGACAGTGCTCTTAAGACACCCTAACCCTTACCCTGGCCAATAAAAGTTACTACATCTACTGTGTCATTTAGATGATTTGTTCATTGTGATGGTTTATTTGTATATTTAATAAACACAGATGTCATTAGATCGATGGAGGTGCATGCGTGTGCAGTGATACGGTTTCCAAATTTCATTGTTTTTTGCACAGTACAATGACAATAAAGACTTTCTGATCGTCATGTGTAATCATATCTAACTTGTCTTTTCCCTTCTATGACAATTAATTAGGCCTGTGTGATTTTCCACTGGACCAATTTTTAATTTGTTCCTGACAACACATCCCAGACATGCACATTGTTAAAAAGCACAAATGCAACAATACAAATGCACTACAGACTTTTATTCAAGAAAATGACTTGCTCTGCTGTGCTGGAACTTAAGTGGCTCCTTTTTTTACTGATCACATCACCAGCTGTTGAAAATATTCGTTCACATGGAACAGATGTGGCTGTAATAGCTTAGATACTTTCCGGCCAAAGCATATAGATGGGGGTAATCTTTATGGGCATGCCAGTATTTGAGAGGGTCTTCACTTCTAGGGAGGTGTGCATCACTGAGGTATCTCTTGACCTCTATGGCGGCATCAGCATTACTGCTATGATGCCGTTGTGTTTCACTGACCCGGCTATCCAGAAGCTCACAGAGATAGAAAAAGTTACAATTATCTGTATAAACGTCTGTATGAATTACATGAATATGATAAACAGGCTATTGACTTCTTCAAATGCAAAAAAGAAAAAAGGTTGTTCTAGTAAATGCCTTTAAAACTGTGATTATGCTATTACTGATTTGTTATTTGAGTAAGATCAAGTTTGATCACATATTAAACATGACACTTTTACAAGCAGCAAACAAGTTTGTAGTTGAGAAAGGACTTTTATTCTTTTTTGAGAACAGTAGTTGATCACCTTGATTTACATACAGACAACAGACATTCAAAATTAAGTTCTTAATAGCAATATTTTTTATTAGCAATAAAACACCTCAGAAAATGAAAAGTAAACATGTGACATAAGTGCTTATTTCTAATGCATAAACACTGCGATAGCTCATACAAAGCATGGTGCAGAGATTGGATTAGACGAGTCCTTTGTCATGTATAATGTTACACTGGTCATTATTAATGCATTAATAGGGCCGTCAAGCCGATGACGTAGATAGTTACTGTACAAGCCACTCAGCCAATGAGCGCTGAAACAAACTGCGTCTACGCAGTATAATATATATATATATATATATATATATATATATATTGCAGCAGCATTGTTTGGGACAGGACAGCACGAGCACATCCAAACTAAACAGGCGCGGAACCTTTCCCGAGCGTCTCTTGTTTCACACGGACTGTTTAGAAAGTACTCGTAAATATCAGTAAAGATGGCGACGCTCACGAAGAAACCACATGTCGTTGTTGAAGAGGGAGATGGTGAGAAATTAAATTAATTCTTCTGTCAAATTATGATGCCGTTATTAAACAAAAGATTAATACGTATGTTCGACATCGAGGAATATTTTACAGTGATCCAACTTAGTCTCGTTTTTGCACTAGAAATGTAAAACAGTCGAATTCGTCCTCTTTGCAATAATTAGTGATTTATTTTTACATTTATCTGAGTTGTTGTCTTTGTTGAGAACGGCACGCTTCGGTTATATCGGTTATTTGTGACTGGGTCCTGAAATCCTAACTGTTAGGGGTAAATACTGAGATTCTTTTGCTGTCTTTACGCAACTTAACGTACATAAAGTTACACAAGCAGATCTCAAGCATTAGAGCACGTTTTCGCTTACAGATCCTCACTTTTCAAATTAAGGAGAAGGTGTTTGGGGAAGAAATATGAAATTATTAAGTTCATAAATGTATGAGTCGATGTATGAAATGTATTTTATGTGTGATGTGAATGTTTAGAGGAGGAGTTTGGAGTTTCTGATGACAGCCTCAGTAATGATGGAGAGAGTGGAGCAGGGAGTGATCAGGAGCAATCTGATGTGGGACGTGATGGAGAAGACGAGAGTAGAGAGAGTGAAGAAGAACAGAATGAAGATGCTGCCGAAAATCCCAACGCTGGCTGGGCTGAAGCCATGGCCAAAATCCTGGGGAAGAAAACGCCAGACAGCAAACCCAGCATCCTCCTGAAGAACAAGGAGCTGGACAAGATCAAAGAGAAGGAGAAGAAACAGCGTCTGGAGAAAAAGAAACAGGTAAACTGACAAACGGCAGCAAATATAAGATTTCTGTAAACAGCTACTTATTTATGTTATTAGGTGGTAAAATGTTTGATTTTATGCTTATAAGGGCTGTAATGAATTGCAAAAAATGTATCCAGTGTTGTTTTGTTAAAAAGAGAATAAATATAGTTAGTAGTCAACTAAAATAAGACTGTTTTTTTATTATGCTATTGTGTTTTATTGTTAGTTAGCTGGTATCTTTTGAATAATTGTGCACCTAATCAGAATAACCCAACTGCAGTTTGATTGAGATGAATTAAAATGCACAATGAAAAAACGTGATTTTTGAAAATGATCCGAGTTATATGTAGATGTTGCTTGTTCTACATGTTCGTTTGTGAATGATGCTTTAATACACAGCGTGAACTCTAAACATTTTAAATAAAATGAAGGTTGAATTTTTCAAACACTTTTTCTTCAGTGCATGCATTTAAAGAGGCCGACCCCTACATGCATTTACATACTTTTTATTTTTTCATTGACAGACCGATAAGAAACGAGCATGGGAGAACATGTGTCGAGAGAAGACTAATGTGGTTCGAGACCGAGAGCATGAGAAGAACCTACAGAAAATAGCTACCAGGTATCATCATTCAATCTACCTTTGCTCCGGATAATTATCCAAGCAATTTAGCTCCCTTGTTATTTGTTTTTTCAGTATGTTGTAGTAGTATCTGTTGTGTGGTATCTGTAGAGGTGTGGTGCAATTGTTCAACGCTGTGAAGAAACATCAGAAGGATGTGGATGAGAGGATAAAGGAAGTTGGGGGTTCAGAGAGAAAAAAGTCCAAAATTCTCTCCTCAGTGACTAAGAAGGACTTCATTGATGTCTTGAGAGGGGCAGACGTGGCTCACAAACCAGCCATCAAAAAAGAGAAGGTGGTGAGATTACTTTTCTTCCCCATAAACTTCTTTCACACGGCACAGCTTTCTTGCTTTAGTCAAAGTGGACTCTATTTACCAGTGTTATGAACTATAACTATTATTTTATTATCTATTCTTTTTATATTTATTATTTATTTTATTATTATTTTGCTAATTGAATTATAGAAGTATTAAAATTCTTAAAGATAAATAAATGTTAAATAGAGTTTAAAAAATATCTGAAACTAATAAAAAATGATGGAAGTGCATAACAAAATTTGTTGAACCAAAACCAATTCAAAATACTAATTAATATTATAATAGTTTATAAAAACTAAAAAATATTGCATGCAATTAAGCATACTTTTAAAAGGTTTGTCTTTGCAATTCTGGATTTTTTGTGGTGTGGAATATTCTTTTTTGAATCAGCAATACACACAAGTGCATGTAATTTTAGTTCATGTCCCCGTCGTCTAAAATCTCACAGATAATCAGAAATCATGTCTTTAATCACTGTTGTTCTTGGCTTTTGCTATTGAAGATGTCTATGTAGTATTGAGTTATACGATTCAGTTTATGTAAAGTGACTTTTGAGCATCCTGTAGAAGAAATGCCTTGTTGTTTTACTTTTCTTCATTTCAGTCATTGCCTCCACTTGGTGGCACTCTTCACATGTGGCTCATTAATGGAAGCAATATAGGCCCAACATCACAGTGTGTGATTTACGCGACTGGTTCCCGTAACTCTTTTCTGATTTTAGCAGCCCGTGGAAGTGAAAGCGGAGAATTCGTCTTGGAGCGTGTTAAGGGATGATTTCATGATGGGCACGTCCATGAAGGACTGGGATAAGGAGAGTGAAGAAGAGCGTGAGGGAGGAGGAGACAACCTTGAGCCTGCCGAAGACTACAGCAGTGAATCAGACTGATCCATCACTACTGCGCACATGCAAGTGTTCTTACAGACCCTGCGCCGAGAGAAGACTCAGAGTGTGGATCAGGGGAGAGACCGTTACCTGTGATGTTACCCTGACCTTTGTGTTGCTTTACCAGGGGTTCCTGGTAAAGCAGAGTATGTTTGGAGAGAGTTGATGCGTGCTGCACATCTAGCCAAACCTTTGCGCTCTTTTTCTGTATATAGACGTTTGTCACAGTGTTTTTTGCTAAATAAATAATTTCATGCATCTTGATTTTAAGAATTTTCACATATTTTGTTTCAAAACAAAAAAGCACAAATTCTTGGCAGGAAAGGCACATTCCAACACATTGCGAGTCGTCATTCAGAGCATATTTTCGTTATGCAGGCACTTTCAGTCTAACAAAAATGGCATCTCCCTTTATATAGAATCCTGTAGAGAAGGAGGCTGAGCATATTTGAACTGATTTGATCATTTTTAAACTCTAGTTTTCTATAAAACCTTGGAAATGCAGAGCATGTTAGTAATGCTGCTGTATGCAAAGCGTTAAAGAAAGTGTGCATAACTTGTACTTTTTTTGAAATGTATTTTTTGGGCAAAGAGGAGTTTCACAGGGATGCAGGTCAGTCGGGTTAAATGAGGTAAATCTCTTAAACAACATTCATTTGATAGCTTCCCAATAATTAGAAGTTCTTCGGGATTTCCAGTGTGATTGGATGCATGGATAACACACACATTCCCATCATCACACTTTCTGAAAATGAAAGTGATTATTGTGTGAAATGGAAGGTTGCCAGATTAGTACGAGATGCGTGACATAACTATCACAGCTGATAATCAAACACAAGTTGTTTCGCAATTTATTTGGTCATCGTCATTTCTTACAAATATAAAATCATATTGAATATGCCAAGTGTTTGTACAGTCATGCAGCCTAAACCCATGAACCTTTTATGCTTGAAGCTTTACCTTGATTGAACTATTATACTTTAGCTTGCTATAATTTACAGTTTTCACCTCTAAATTAAAAAGCGATTAGGAACTTCTCTTTTCGTTGGATGCTGTAGCCATAGAGAACCATCCTTTCGGCACTCCATTCTTCACTCTCATCCTTTCAAATATTTTTTTAAAAAAGAAAACTCCTATTTCAGGGTAAGCCTTGATTAGCTGGTTTAAGTGTGTTTAATTTGTACTGATGCAGGATGGCGTCCCTTCAGGAGCAGGTTTGGATTCCATTGGCTTTTGTGATTTCTTTTTAGTTGACCACCAGGTGGCGCTGCTGTCAAAGTAGTGCAATGACCCACAGTTGGGTTGACTTCCTGACCTCTAGGAGAAGACACTAAATGTAAAACTGAACTTTTTAAAACTGAAATGCATGGTACGTTTCATTCTTTTGAGCTCATTAGCAGTGCATGTTTTAATATAACAGGTCCTTTCATCAGAGGTTCGCCGCAGGCCTCTGGTTGGAGGGCTGCCAGTAGGTGACCTTTGACCTTGAAGGGTGCAGCCCTGCCGGAATGACAGTTGTGCTGATTCTAGACTTTCTCTTTATCACTCTCAGTCGAGCTATGTGTACACACCCAGTTGAGATATATTTACCCAGTGTCTGAGAGGGTACGCTATCACCCTCTGAGGGTACAAGCACTTCATTTTGGCCAACGTCAAACTCCCATTTGTCACGACAACACTGACCTGTCACTCAGGAATGCCCGCCCTATTCAGGGCATGTTGACACAGCGCCCTAGAATGGGCCGAGCTCCCCTGTCGCTCCCTCACTGCTCATCTTTTCATTGTCTGCATCACAAAACCTCTTCCTCGGTTCTTCAGTCATGGCAAGCTATTGTGAGAACAGTCAGGTGGGCCGTGTAATAAAATTATTGTGCAATTTAACCACACTTAATATCATTTGGTTTATTTCCTCACATCCCTGACCTTTTCCCCCCGTGCTTGCAGGCAGTCTCACATCTGTCTTTGTTGGTAACATCTGGTTTACAGCAGTGGGTAGAGCCATCTGAGAGCCTGTCACTCCTGATAGATTACTGGAGTGTGGGCCGGGTACAAAAGGCTTTGGCAAATTATGATTTTTTTTTTCAAGCAGAAGCTCAAGGGTTGGAAAAGTAAATCAAGCAGGTGCGGCGAGGGAGATGAAGGAAGAGTGGAAAATGCTTGCCGTTTCATGTTGCACACAGAGAATCTGTGATCGACCGACTTGTAGCAGCCTCCCAGAAAGCGTTATCAGCGAGATTTGTATGCACTGATGCAACAGCTGGACTTTCCCATTCCTTATCAGCTGCCTGTGTCAAAACAGCAGGAATACCATAAGCTACTATTTGTATTTATTAATTATTTCTTCATGAAGATGAAGAAGACTAAATGAAGATAACAGGGTTGATTCGATGGGTAGTTTTGTGCTGTTCTCATTTTATTTCATTTATAAAGGTTATAAATACTTACTGTACCACGCTGCAGGGATTTCCAGGTCTGAATTTCCATCCATGCCTGCATAATGGATATCTCACATGAAGACAGTGAGAGGTGACACTATTTTATTAGCAATGTTTATGCTAAAATGTCAATCCTGTTAAGATGATCTTGTACTGAAAACCATAGAAAGGTAGCCATAGTTTGAATCTTAGATGTATCTTAAATAAAATAAAATGTCTTCTACATGTTATTTTAAGTATATGATGCTTGAAATCTTTCAGTTCAGCTGTAATTACAAACTTTCAAATGACCCACTTATCTTTTCTAATGTTGTTTGCGCATAGTATTTCCACCCCATCGTCATCTTGACCTTTTAAACAATAGGCTAAAGTTTATATATACCTATATTATTTTATTATAGTATTGTATTGTTAGTCATTTTTATGCTAAAATGTCAATTCTGTTAACATGATCTTGTACTGAAAACCATAGTTTGAATCTTACATGTATCTTAAATAAAATAAAATGTCTTCTACATGTTATTTTAAGTATATGATGCAATATAATATAATGCAATGTAATTACAAACTTTCAAATGACCCACCTATCTGTTCTAATGTTGTTTGCGCATAGTATTTCCACCCCATCGTCATCTTGACCTTTTAAACAATAGGCTAAAGTTTATATATACCTACCTGGCTAACTGGCACTATAAAGGATCTCTAGCTTTTTGGCGCAGGTGAAGTGGTCTGTAAGGACCCTGGCCCCTCGAATTCCTCCTAGTTTTGTGGTTTACTCTGCCTTTCTTTCGGGGAGGTTCAGTTCAGTCCGGTCGTGCCAGAGTGGAAGGACCCAGTGGGCGTTAGGACCTGGCCGCAGTGCTGAAGAGAAGCGACGCGCTGAGATATTTACACCGAAGCGCTCGGTAAACCCTCGCGCTGACGAATCCCTCGGACTCACCGTGATGACCACAACCACGTGGTGAAGCCAGTCCTATATAAATGTCTCTCTCCAACCGGCTGCCTTCAGATGTGCATGTGCGCGCTGGCACAGGGACCGTTGTTTTCCACCAGCAGGAACGGAGGAGTGCGTAAACCGAGAAGGAAGTAGCTTTAGTCTGCTCTTGCGTTAGATTATCCCATCGCTCCCTACTTCCCTTCTCTGTCAGGCATCTTTAGGACGCGCGAGAGCCTGTCAGCTTCGTTTTCTTCAGCATCTGCTGAAACGCGAGGAGGAGGAGAGGCGATGCGCCTTGCGGAGTGAGCGGAGGCTTTTCCTGGACCTTCCACATCCTCTCACACAGCGAGGGAGAGCGGGAGGCGTGATTGTGCGGCGCTTTGGAGAGAGTTTGCGGCGCTCTGATGCGGTGGAGGTGCGCGCAAGAAGCCCGCAGGCGACGCGTCTGTCAAAACGAGAGCTTTGCGACTCTGTGCACTTGCTATGAAGTGATTTGGAATGAAGAGCTTAGTTTCTCTCTCGCATATAACGGATCTGACAGACCATTGCGCGTTGGCACCTCGGTTGGATTTGCAGATGCAATAGACAGAGACGATAGCCATTTATAATAGCGTGCGCAAAAAGTTAAATCGAAATGATTGGGCTTCTGCGTCGCTTCATTCATTAATTCGCATTTTCTAACTCGCTTCAGCTTCGAAAACAAAAGCACAAAATGAACTGGTGCGTCTTGAGTCTCCTTCTGACCTTGGATTTAGCCACAGTGGCCGTCAGTCTATCCACATGCAGCACTCTGGACATGGAGCAGTTCAAAAAGAAGCGGATCGAGGCCATCCGCGGTCAGATCCTCAGTAAACTCAAGCTGAGCAGTCCTCCCGAGATCTATCCCGAGCCCGAGGAGGTGTCCCGGGACATCATCGCCATCTATAACAGCACACGGGACCTGCTGCAGGAGAAAGCCAACGAGCGAGCGGCCACCTGCGAGAGACAGCGCAGCGAGGAGGAGTACTACGCCAAAGAAGTGCACAAGATTGACATGCAGCCCTTCTACCCTGCAGAAAGTGAGTGTTTTGGAGGTGGGGATTGGGTAATAATGTAACTGAAAGCTTGTTTCGAGCTCAGTTTGCCCCAGTGCTTGACGGGCCACAAAATAAGCATGCATAAAAACATTATTATTCGTCACGAACGCGTTGAGCCTCTCAAGGCATCTTTATACCTAACAAAGCACCAGCACTGCATTGATAATATTTTTGACCATGGAGCACAAAACCAGTCATGAGTAGCACAGGTATATTTGTAGAAAAGGCCAACAGTACATTGTATGGGTCAAAAAGGCCTGTTTTATGTCGAAAAAACATTGGGATATTAAGTAAAGATCATGTTCCATGAAGATATTTAGTACATTTGTACAAAAATACATTTTTGATTACATTTGGACAACTTAAAATGCAATTTTCTTCATTTTTTTACACTCCTAGATTCCAGATTTTCAAATAGTTGAGTCTCAGCCAAATATTGTCCTGTGCTAACAAACAGCTACATCAATGGAACCACACTCAGCTTTCAGATGGAAAAAAAGGACCCTTGTGTGTTTTTGTGGTCGAGGGTCACATATAGAATATTTACAGATTTTTAGCATCTCTTGTAGTAAGTTGCTTTGAATTAAAGCATCTGCTAAATGCATAAATGTGTGTACCTAGAGCTTTCCAAATAGAAACCTGGCACAGCGTTTACCAAAACTGGCCGCTAGCAAAATCATATAACATTGTGGCTTGCATGTCCAAAGATCTTGTGGCATGTTTCCAAGCCCCTTCGCAGCCGCTTAGTACTGATGCCACTGTTGAAGCCGATTTCAATAAAATAACCATCGAAAGATAATTCAATCCTTTGTGCCCACAATTAAAAGCGTGCTGCAGATCAGTCCTCTTGCTTTGTGTTTAATATCATTTATTTTGTCATTTGTAATTTATACTAAAAAATAGAGTTCGATGGCTGTAGCCTGGAGTACTCGTTATCCAATTGTTGTCTAATGTGAACCTCATGTCAAATGTGAGGTGGCATGGTTTTACTTTGCTCTTCAAGAACTAAGATGTTGTTGCCAGATTATTTTTGACTACATTTTAAAAGACTACTTTGTCATTAATACACATATTAGAGCCCCTTTGGAGCAACCTGAGGTTAGGCTCCTTTTTCAAGGGCGCATTGGCAATCCGGCACTCCTCTGATGGGTTTGAATCCACAATCTTTCAGTTACAGAACAAATTCAACCACTAAGCCACAGCCGCCACATCATAGGCTGTAGTGTGGTCTCTACCCTGATCAATATTTGTGCAGCTGTTTGCAGCGTCTTTACATCATTTACGCTAATTTGCTGGTCAAATCATTTTTAAAAAAATATTTCATGTTCCCTTATAGCTACCAAGCAGGTCAGCGTTACAGTACTTTTGGTTCTAGAATGTTATTCTCATTCTCCATTGCCTCCATTACTCTCACACACACACACCACTTTTAAATAATGCTTCTCAGTGTACCTAAATACTACCCCACTGTGTCTTGAAAGTCAGGCCTACATAAGCAAATAATGATTTTAAATGTCCTTATTGTGCCATTAATTATGTAATCGTTTTCAGTTCCCAGATCACATGTGAGTATACATCTTGAAAGAAAAATAAATTAGGAGATCTTTTATGCCCCGAGGTATATTTTGCGTTAAATGTTATTCTTGGCACTGCCTGCTGTATAAATGCTTCAAATATGAATAGAGTTGGCACAGCTCCAGCCCCAGTCAGCAAGCATTTACAGGATATAAATAATCCTGTGTCAACGTTCGGAGAAACGCCGCTGATTATTTTAAAATTGAACTTTCAGATTGTGGGTTAGATCATAATGGCTCCGTTCCAAATCCTAATGAGCTGCCTACATAGTTAGCATTTTAAGACATTGTAGGCACACTCCCTTGAATAAAGTATATGCTACATGTAGGAAGTCATATAATATACATCACCCTTTCTAATATAATTCAATTCTTTGTGTTGTTTTTTGTACCCTATATGTATTGAAGCCACTTTTGTTCAATGTTGAAGTGAACTTTTGCCTGTATGGTGATTCAAATTCACTGTCTTGGACGACTGCCTTTAACTTGAGCGTACGAGTAGAGAATGACCCGTTCGGATTGTGATACCTGTGAGTTGTCTGCCACAGGTTTAAAGCAGTATCTCGTGTATCCCTAATGGATGTTGAAATCCCAGAATACATAGCGATGAGCTCAAGCGAAGCGAAACCGAAAAGCTGATTAGGGTACAACAGGGCAGAAGGCACACATTAATGAGAAGGGGATTTTCACTACTACTGTACTGTATGACTGCAGAAAAAGAGTTTTTATTGGACACTGATACTGCAGCACATTACAGGTCATAAAAGAGGTTTTCGTTTTGACATGTTTGTGATAAAAGGCTTACAAGTAACAGTATTTTTGCATTAATACTTATCAAAACTATGACTTCTGCAAAGTTTGCAAACATTTTTGTGTATTTTGATAAAAAAAGAAGTGCAAGATAAAAAAAATACATCAAATAATACTAAACAATAATAACAATATTAAAATAAAATCTGCACACTGTTATTTTCCATTTATTTAGAAAAAGCCAAGTGGCAACATTTTGATAAATAGAAAAATATTTTTTCTTCAATAAATCTGGCATTTATCCATACTGTCAATAAAAAAAAATATTTAAAAAATACAGAACAAATATCTTAAAAGAGTAAAGGTAATAATTTAACATTTTTATGACTTATAATAAATAAATATTTGATTATGTTTGATTAATTTGATATATGGTTATTTATATTACAAATAAAATAGCACCATTTCATATAATTTGAATGATATCATTATAAATATGCTGATTCAGTTTAATAAATAATAATAACAATATAAATCAAACCATGTGTTGTCAATAAATGGAAAAATCATCTCTTAATTATCACATCAATTATGGTGCCTTTAGCCCAACAGCAGAGCCAATTTTTATCCACAAATACCATACTTTTATGTATCTTCAGTCATTAAAAATACTTGATTTAATTACTTGGAACAAAGCTGAACATTAGAGAAAATATATATTCTGCAGTTATATTGATTCTCATTCGCTACGTAACTCCATAACATTAATAGATCAAATTAGTAGAGAATCAGGTTTGAGTTGCTGCCTGTGATTGTATTAAAGATCTGCCGAATTTCCATATGCGCACTTCAATGCGGATGTTTAGGAAAGTGCTGCGGTGAGTTTTTGTTCCCTCTAGTGGTTAAGGGGAGAATAAACTGAAACCGCTATTGCACCCACTACAAATTCTCACTAAAATAGTTAGTGTTATCACGTTAAAACAGTATTATCAAATATTTGTTCGCTGTTAGCTTTGAATTTATGACTAGCTTAGCGCACATGCTAACACCCACTTGTAGTGAAATCAATTGCGAGTCAAGCATCCTGTGCACTTCCTGTGAGGAGAGCTATTTAAAGCCTATGAGGAGCGTTCCAAATCGGTCAGTTATGAGATTCCGTTTCAGATAGAATCCTTTGAAGGCAGCTGCCTATGTAGACAGTGCAGATTTTGGAGCAGAGCCAAAGTGTGGCAGAGGAACAATAAGCAAATAGAAAAGAAAGAAGACTAGATAATAACCATATAGGATGCAGTTCACTTTTTCCTGGAAGTGAGTTTTGAATGAAGTGTCCTGTTTTAGAATAATGTGTTGGCTAATATGCTCACAGGCTGTCGGCCTTATTTGGTTGGGCGCCAGGAATCGCTTGCAGGGCAAAGCGGCACTGGAAGACACACAAATATGCACGAGAAAGAGAGATAGAGTGGGGCTCAAGCGGAGACAGAGCGCTGGCAGAGCCCACACAGCACTATTTAAACTAGAGAGGAGTGTGCGTTTACTCCGCACCGTGCCACATGCTCCATGGAAAATTCCACCCTGAGACCCACTGTTGCTGGGGTGTGGAGCTGGAGTCACTGGAGAGGTTCTCCCCGCACCCCCACCTCCAGCCCATCTCATGTGCTCTTAAAAATAAAGGTTCCTCAGTGCCTCCTGGGTTCAGCAGAGAACTTCTGATCGATGAGCTTAAAAAGTTGGTGAATTGTTACGGTGTCTTCTGGTTTGGGTGTCTATAAAGCATCAGGATAAAATGCTATACTATTAAAAAAATAAAGATTCTTTATTGGCATCTGTGGTTGCTTAAAGAACTTTTAACATCCACGGAACAGTTTGACTTCCAATTAAGGTTCTTTATTGGATTCTAGGGTTACTTGAAGAATCTTTAATATCCTTTGAACCTTTCAGTTGCACAAGATTCTTCAGATTATTAGAATGTTCTTTAAAAACAACTCTTTTGAAGAGTTGAAATCACATCTATTATGGGTGATTAAAGGTACATTATTATGGTTTTGGGAGTCCCAAATGACAAGTTGTCATGCATGCAAGGTCAAAAACATTTTCATTGTCTTATAATATGCATTTATTTTTACTTTACTTGCCTTTAAACCCCTCCTTTGCATGACACTAATCTGCGCTGATTGTTTAATTAGTCTTATGTCCATCTCATCATGCCTGTAATGCCTGATAAAGCAGTGTTTGTGAGCGCAGTGCAGCTTTGTTTACAGTGTTAGCGGCACCTTGTGGCAAAAAAGGTGGGAGGCAATATGCTAATGTTTCATGTTGATGTCAATATGAAACGACTTGGGATTTGTTTTAAAGATGACTAATTTCAATTATTCAGAGTTGACTCTCTTTTGAGAGACAATATACACGGTACACTTTCAGATTGAAAACTTTGCAGGATGCTTTCATTCACTTACAGCTCTGTTAAACAATGCATGAAAGATCATTTACAAAAATCCAGAAGAGGGACACTTTAAACTTAAAAAGTTTCTCTGAAAAACCCATTTATGAACCTTAATTTGAAAGAGTGTTGAGCAAAAAGATTCTTAATATTATTCAGTCATTCTTCACAAAAACAATTCTTTAAGAACTGTTCACTGAGAGGTTCTTTTGGAAACCTGAAATGGTTCCTCTATGTGAAAACCACCTTTGTTTTCAACAGATTTAATTAGCTAATCTGCACATTGACACTTCTGCACATTGTCAAACCTTTTGGACTGCAGGCGTAATGATCTTTGAAAGAAGACACTTGGGAGGTTGTTGAATTAGAATCAGAAACAGAATCAGAGTTTAGTAATGAAAAATAACCAGAAAAGCACAAATTAGTTGGAAAGCCATCAGAAATGTAGTTTGTAATGGAAAAATATGAAGCTGTCAAAGCCATTAGAGTCAAAACCAAAAGTCAGAACTTGTTCTATTTCAAATTTAACTCTGGAATTATTCAGTCAGTGTTTTATTTTCTATGCCACATGACATTTTAAAGGACAGTGGAAATATTTTGGTTTAGTTGATTGTTTGAAAAACCATTCAAAATTTTGGCACAAATAATATTTTTTTAAGAAGTCTTTTCTGCTCACCAAGGCTGCATTTATCAGATAAAAAATACAGTATTTACAAAATACTGAAAAAAAAAAAAATTGTCAATCTTCAGTGTCACATGATCCTTCAGAAATCGTTCTAATATGCTAATTTCCTGCTCAAGAAATAATACTGATGGCAAACATTTGAATAGTATACTCTCAGTAATAATACCTTTTGAAAAGGTACATGATTGTACCTACAGTATACTGTCCATTCCAGCACCTTAAAGGTACATATTAGTACTTAAAGTCTACATATTTTAACCTTATAGGTACAAAAGTGTACCCTTTAAAAGGTTCCCTGTTGAAACCAGACTCTAAAATGCTTTCAGGTTCTTACTCTCATCTTTTTTAAAGAGCAGTACCAAATTGCATTCAGTTTCAACTTTATTGCTTTATTATTAGCTATAATGTTGCTCGTACATCATTCACACAGAGAAATTTCCAACAGCAAACACATACACAGCACCAATTATTTACGGCCGCTCTCTTGATATATAGATTATTCTGCTCCGTTATTAAAGAAACAAACCAGCTTGTTCAAATATCGTCCGTCCTGCAGGAACGTCCATTAAACCTAATGTCCCATACAGCTCAACAGGTCTGTATGTTTTCGCTGTGGTATTAAATATCCATGCATGCATAAATGCTAACATACCGTGGCCCCACCGGTCTGTTTGTAAATGCAGGTCTCTCGGAGCCCAGTACAGAGCTCCCTTGTGACTGAACGCACAGGAACACAAGGCTGCCTCTGTGCACCGGGACCAGGCTCTAGGAAATGGTTTATGTTGCAGCCGTTTTATGACTTTGTGTGGTTTATGCTGTTCAAGAGCATATGACTTAGTATATATGAACTTTGAGTGCTTGCTGAAGTATGCTCTCTGTTTGCACTGGATATTAGCGCTGTATTTTTTGCCACTAACACACCTAACCTGTTAAAAAAAATGACAGTGAGTCATTGAGCAAAAACAGCTGGACATAGCCTTTAAAAGTTCGTAGTGTCTTCTCCATGCAACTCGTGATTGTACTGTAAGACAATTTTAGATGCAAAAACAGCATCTTGGCTTGAATATGGTTCATGTTGCCTGTTGCTTTCATTTATGTCGTCATAAAAGGAATTAGATTGCTTGATTGGTAACACTTTAGAATAAGTAACACTTGTTACCTATTAACTATGAATTTTCCTTTAATAAGTTTTGGTATTTGGTATTGGTAGGAGTAGGGATATTAGTAGAATAAGGGATATAGTAGAATAATGTCATGAAGAATAAGGTATAAATATGTGCTTAATTAGCACTAATAAATGGCTTATGTTCTAGTAATATGCATGCTAGTAAGTGTAACTGTAAAATAAAGTGTTACCAACTGAGCTTTGCAGTCTCATATTGGCCTATTTACTGATTTGTTTTGTAATATTTAGCTTTTTATTGAAATGAGCTCTAATGACCTGTTCAGCACAGTACATTTGGGAAAAAAAGTTTCTAGTTTCCATATAGGCTGCTTCATTTGACTTATTATAGAACATTAATCATTGTGTAAGTTCGTACAGTGTTTGACATGTGTTTATTTAATTACTTAACGGATGAATTCAGTGAATTTATAGCAGGACAACTAGTTAGTTGAGTAAATATACATTGTCTCCTGTACATTACACATACTAACATAAACATAAATATTGCTCGAAATGAAGAATGACTGCAGTCTGTGCCAGATGGCTCATATTTGACCCTGTGGTAAAGTCGCTGAAAACCACAAAGGATTCGCGCTTGACGCTT